>JAVHYY010000384.1:0-104638 GCA_035221665.1 Okamejei kenojei | reverse complement strand
ACCCGCTCCCGGCCCGAAGACGTGAATTGAACTTTTTGACGACCCCCAGACCCACCACCGACCGACGCGGAAGGGAAAAAGTGTCCTAAAGTCTAAAGTTCTTCCCCCTCCGCGGCAGCTTAGCGTAACCCGTTTCTACAGTTAGCCAGTCCCATCCCCCAGAGTCGAGATTGCTGTCCCCTAAAGCGTCTCCCGCAGTAATCAGTTAATGAGAACCTACTGGGCACCCACACTCCGCACTACAAGCCTTTGATGTGAGACCTCCCTGTGACCCCCAAGACACGCAGGGCGCATCCTGTAGTGATCTTTATTCTTTTTAACCTCTGCACCATGACTAATGTCTGTGGAATGTGTTAAAGGGTTTGTGACAAAAAAAAAAAACTATATATTACACTGCTTTGGTTGTCAACATCCTGCACCCACACCACAAAACTGACTGACTCATTCATTCACCACCAAACTTCCAATCCGGCAATCAAATACACTTGGACCATTTCCGCAATTCCCTACCATTCCTTGACCTTCACCATACTCGATTGCAGGGTGATACGCTATGACCCGACATCCACTACAAACCTACTGATCTCCCAAGTACCTGGCAATACTTTCCTCCCACCCTGCTTCCTGGTAAGGACTCCATCCCTCTTATTCCCAGTCTCCGTCTACGCCGCATCTGCTCCCAGGTTATGAGGTGTTCCACACCAGGTCATTCACAAATGGCCTCATTTCTTCAGAGAACGGCAGGATTCCCCTCCCCACTATTGATTGTAGGATCGCCACCAGGGTTCTCTCCATACCCCCGCAACACTGCCCTCGCTCCACACTTCCATTCCCCCCACTCGCAAACAGGGCAGAGTACCCTGGGTCCTCTCCTTTCACCACACCAGCCGGCAAAATACACATATAGTCCTCCGCCAGTTTCGCCAACCTCCAAACGTGAACCCTCACCCGCCACATTCTTTCCCATCTCCCCCTAGTTCTGCCTTCCGCAAAGACCGCTCCTTCCGCAACTCCCTCTCCCTTGTCCAATTCTTCCCTCCCCTCCCATCTACCCTTCCACGGGCACTTTCCCTTGCAACGCAAATGAAAGCAAACACTGGTCCTTCTCCTCCCCCCCTCAATCCTTTCAGGACCAAGCAGTCCTTCCAGGTCCGACAGAGGTTTTCAAAACTGCACTCTCCAACTCATCTAATTGCATCCGATGCTCAGATGCCAGATGATCTATATCGGGTGAGACAAAGCGGAGGCTTGGGGCGATCGCTTCGCCGTACACCTCCGCGCGGTATCGCAAATAACCACCGACCTCCCGGTGGCTCAGCACTTTAACTTCCCACTCCCATTCCAAATCCGAACTATCGGTCCTGGACCTCTCCACGGCCAGAGTGAGAACACCGAAGCTGGAGGCAACGCACCTCAATTATTCCTCTTAGGGAGTCTGATCCTTTTGGGCTTTGTGAATATTGAATTTTCTCAATTCTGTTAACCCTTGCTGTCTCTCCCCTTACCACCTTACCTCAGCCCTCGGGACCCCCCCCCCCCTGGCATTCCTCTATCTTATCTCCCTCCCCCACCCCAGTCGCACCAGCTTCTCATTATCCACACCAACAAACAGCGTACAAGGTGGGCTCTTCTTGTTCCCTTTTTCTCGATATTTTTTGCATATATCTCTTTATTCATTGTTCATTCTCTTCCACATCACCGGCTTATATCTCTTGTTTCCCTGATCCCTGACCAGTCCTGACGAAGGGTCTCGACCCGAAACGTAGCCTATCTCCTTCGGACATTCCTTTCTTAGATTGCTGCTTGCACCCGATGAGTTCCTTCTCAGCTTTTTTGTGTACCCTCGATTCTCCAGGCATTCTGCAGTTCCTTCCTTTAAAACTTATAATTACAATGTAATTTTCGTTGTTCAGAGAGAAAGGAAGTGGGCTAAGGGCTGTGTAAAGGTGACTGTTGTATTGCTACTTGACTAGAAGTTCTTGCTCCCATCGCCGATAATAAGTAAAGTTTTGGAACTGTCCTACCCAAACCGTTTGTGTGTTGTACGCTGTTTATTAAAAAGTGAACCTGTTTAGTTTTTGTTATAAAGGTAGTAATTTTTTTCATATCTCTGGAAATTTACAAGGAGAGAGGGGAGAGTGGGGGATCATAGAAACATAAAATTTATTTAAAGGGATTTGGACCCGGGCGGGTAGGGGTAGAACGTGTAGATGCAGATAACATGTCAAGATGTTGGAGTAATTTCCTACAAACCAAGGATCACAGTTCAGTTTAAGAATACGAGGGTCGGTAGTAGGTCCATTTAGGGTACTCGAGATGTGGAAAAAAATGTTTTTCCACACAGGTACAGTTGTGATATCTGTGAATTCTCTGCCTCAGAGGCAGTGGCCTCCACCTGCCCTCTGAGGCAGAGGAATTCCACAGCTAAGCCGAGTTTGGTATTCCAAAAAACGCAAGGAATCATTGATTTGTCAACATTCTAAAACCCAACTGAGTCCCTTAGCTATAACTCTGGGAGATCATGGCTTTCCGACATCGTCATGCTTCTGACATGTACTACAAACCCACTGAGACTCCCATGGCTATCTGGACTACGACTCTAATCCCTACTACCAATTCCTCGTTCTTCTACGCCGCACCTGCACCCAGGAAGGATGAGTGTGTTCCAATGTTCAAAGCAGGGCATCGGAGCAAAAGAAAGTAGACACATCGGAGAAGTCCTCATTCTTTAGAGAAAGGGGGTTCCCTCTTTGACTATAGATGAGGCTCTCACCAGGGTCTCCTCTATATCCCGTAGCTCTGCTCTCATTCCCCATCCCCCCCACTCGTAACAAGAAGAGAGTCCCCGTTGTCCTCACCTTCCACCCCACCAGCCGTCATATACAACAGATAATCCTCCGACATTTTCGCCACCTCCAACGGGATCCCACCACTGATGACATCTTCCCTTCTCCTCCCCTTTCGGTTTTCCGCAGAGACTTCTCCCTCGTAACTCCCTCCAACCTCATCTATTGCATCCGCTATTCTAGGTGTCAGCTGCTCTACATCGGTGAGACCAAGCGTAGGCTTGGTGATCACTTCGCCCAACACCTCCGCTCGGTTCTTTTTTTTTCAAAATATACTTTATTCAAATGATAAATATATACAATACATGAACCTTGCAGAAAATCCATACGACATTTTCGGAGGCTGTACAAATTGATCAACACTGTTTATACATTTCTTTTCCTCACATTTCACAAATCTGTCCCCCGCCCGTGCCACTCATGTGGCACACTGGCATGGGATACCTTCCCTTATTTTGAGGGGCTTCTCCACCATACCGTGCCCCCCCATGTCCAGCAGCGGAAGGACCCTAGACTGTGGCCCTCCCCCACCGAGCCTTGGTGTTGGCTGCACCGAGCTTCAGTGCGTCCCTCAGCACGTACTCCTGCAGTCTGCAGCGGGCCAGTCGGCAACATTCCCTGACGGACCACTCGCTCTGGTGGTGAGCAACGTTCGGGCAGACCAAAGTGCGTCTTTCACCGAGTTGATGACCCTCCAGCAGCACTCGATGTCAGTCTCTGAATGCGTCCCTGGGAACAGTCCGTAAATCACAGAGTCCTCTGTGACGGAGCTGAAGCGTACCAGCGACCCTTGCATTCTTCTCCAGACTCTTTTAGCAAATCCGCACTCTGCAAAGAGGTGGGCAATCGTCTCCTCTCCATAGCAGCTGTCCCGAGGGCAGCGTGCGCTGGCAGTGAGGTTCTGATGGTGCAGGAAGGATCTGACTGGGAGGGCTCCCCTCACCGCCAGCCAAGCCAGGTCTTGGTGCTTGTTGGTGAGCTCTGGCGATGAGGCATTTTGCCAGACAAGCTGGGCAGCCTGCTCAGGGAACCACGCCACTGGATCCATCGAGTCTTTTCCTTGCAGTGCCTGCAGGACATTCTATGCTGACCACTGCCCAATGGACATGTGGTCAAAGGTGTTGGTCCGGAAGAACCTATCCACAGACGACAGATGGGGCGGCATTGTCCAGCTGACTGACACATTGTGTGGCACCTGCGCCAGGCCCATCCTTCGCAACACTGGGGACAGGTAGAACCTCAGCAGGTAGTGACACTTGGTGCCCACGTGCCTTGGTTCTACACTCCGCCTGATGCAGCCACACACGAAGGTGGCCATCAGGGTGAGGGCGAAGTTGGGCACGCTTTTACCCCCGTTGTCTGCTGACTTGTACATTGTGGCCCGCCGCACCCGGTCTAGCCTCGACTCCCAGATGAACTGGAAGATGGCCCGGGTGAGCCCGGGTGATCCCTGTGGCGTGGAGGGAGGGGGGACAGGCCAAACGTGTTGTGTGCCAAGTACAGCAGCCCCGAGAGCACCTCACACCTGATGACCAAATTATTTCCCGTTATGCAGAAGGAGCGTTGCCTCCACAGCCCCAGCGTCCTCCCCACCCTCGCTATCCGCTCCAGCCAATTCTTGTTACACGCCTCAGCCCGCCCCGAACCAGATCCCCAGCACCTTCAAGAAGTCAGGCTTGATGATGAAGGGGACAGAAGATCTGTCGGGCCAGTTGCCAAAGAGCATGGCCTCGCTCTTCCTGTGGTTCATCCTGGCTCCCGTGTCTGCGGACCGACCCTGGATCCGAGCAGAAGACAGCGACATCGTCCATGTACAGGAATGCCCCCACTGCCTGGCAATGTCACTCCTCTTATGTTTGCATTCTTCCTGATGGCTTTGGCAAAGGGTTCAATACAGCAGACTAACAAGACAGGAGAGAGAGGGCAACCCTGCCTGACTCCAGACCTTACAGGGAAACTGTCTGATTCCCACCCATTGATTTGGACTGCACTACGGATATTGGTGTCGAGCAGTTTGATCCAATTCTTGATTCCCTCAAAACCCAATTTTGGAGGAGCACGTCCCTCATGTATGAACGCAGTTTGATCAATTCTTGATTTCCCTCCGTTCAAAAACCCATTTTGGAGAACGTCCCTCATGTAGGTGTGCGAAATCCTGTCGAAGGCCCTTCTGGTCCACGCAGCTGCTTGACTAGGCAGGCAAATCACCGTCTGTCCTGCACGTAGGTGATGGTATCTCTCAGCAGCTGAGAGATACTGAGAGATAGGCATCTGTCTGAGTTTTCATGCCAGGTACAGCACAAGGTTGGTCCGGGTGGATCAACCTGTCCCAGAGCAGACTGACCCGGTTGACGATGGCCTTAGGATCTTGTAGTCTACATAAGCCTCAATAGTGTTGCATGGGTCTCCAATTCTTTATGTCCTTCATCTCCCCCTTCTGCTCGTAGATTAGGGTGATGTTGCCCTTCCTCATGGAGTCTGACATGCTACCAGCTAGAAGCATGTCATTGTACACTTTTAGCAGATCCGGGCCCATCCAGTCCCACAAGAGCCGAATACAACTCGGCTGGTAAGCCATCGCTTCCGGGAGGTTGGTTGAGTTTTACTCGAGTCAAAGGAACGAATGGAGCCAGTCAGCTCCTCTAGTGGTTTGTCCAGACTCTCCCGCTTGCTGTCCTCCAAGACCTCCGTGATCGAGGGCAGGAGTTCTGGGAGGAGGTACTGTCTGTAGCCTTTTGGTCATACAAATCTGTGTAAAAGGATTTGCAGATCCTCAGCATGTCCGTCTGCGAGGATGCTACTGAGCCGTCCTCCTCCCTATGGCTGTTCATCACAGAGCTCCCCCTGTGAACCTTATGGAAGAAGAAACGTAAGCACGTCTCATCCTGCTCCACATGGCGGGACCTGGATCGGAAGATGATCTTGGAGGATTCAGAGGTAAAGAGCCGAGCTTTTGCGGTCCTTCACCTCTCTAAGTTCCTCCCTCACATCTCACCCCCGCTCGACTGCAGAAGGAGCAGTTGTTGCAAATCTGTTTGGAGTTGGCACAATTCCCTCTGACTCTGTCTTGCTCTCTGAACCCTTTAATTATGAAGAACCTCTTAATGCTCTCCTTGGTTGCGTTCTCACCAGAGTGTCGGGTTAGTCCAAGAGGGGCTTCCACCGTTCTCAACATGCGTAAGTCCCTCTTTAGCTCCTCGATGTTCACTGGGGTTAACAGCTTTCATGTTTAACTTCCACGTCCCCCTGCCTGCCTTCGGTCCTCCTGTAGGTGACAGGAAAAAGCATAAAGAGGAAGAGTGTGTGGTCGGAGAAAGAAACACGGCATGACTGTCAGTGTGTCTCACCGTTGGACGGCCCTTCGTCGTGAAGACAAAGTCTATACGAGATCGGGCTTTCTAAACCGTCTGATCTCGATCAGGTGAACCGCGGCTGGGACCCGCCTGCAGGGTTGCTGAAGGTGTCGCGCAGCTTTGCGTCTTTTACCATCTCCATCAGGAACTTGGACATGCTGTCCAGTCTGTTGTCGGCACTGCCGGACCGTCCAGCCGCATCAATGATGCAGTTGAAGTCACCAGCCAGAACG
This sequence comes from Okamejei kenojei, assembly GCA_035221665.1. Lineage (NCBI taxonomy): Eukaryota > Metazoa > Chordata > Chondrichthyes > Rajiformes > Rajidae > Okamejei > Okamejei kenojei. The sequence continues at coordinate 98,206 of JAVHYY010000384.1, read as the reverse complement.
AGCTGCCGGGACGTGGCCAGCAGCACTGGGAGCTGCTGGAGAACGGCCAGCCGCTCGCTCTGCGTGGGTGAGGCATACACATTAATTAGCCGGAGCGGACAGCCACGGTACATAACATCCACCACAATGAGACGCCACCCAACCACCTCCCTGACCTCAGTGATGACGAAGTTCCATCCGGTCGGTTCACTCGAACCAACCTGATCTCCCGGTGGCTCAGCACTTCAACTCCCCCTCACATTCCGAATCCGACCTTTCTGTCCTGGGCCTCCTCCAAGGCCAGAGTGAGTCCCACCGCAAATTGGAGGAGCAGCACCTCATATTTTGCTTGGGTAGTTTACATACACCCCAGCAGTATGTACATTGACTTCTCCAATTCCAGGAAGTCCTTGCTTTCTCGCTCCTTCTCCTCCCCTTCCAGCTCACCCACAGCCCACTGTCTCCGCCTCTTCCTTAATTTTCTATTCCTATTCATAATTTTTTTTTAAATTTATTAGAAGCCGTTGTACAAAATTATAGCCAGTGGCATATGACATAATACAGTTATTGTACAGCCTCAATTTTGACTTGTAGCTTTACTAAGAGAAAAGAAGAGAGAAAAAGCAAGAGGGAGAAAAATTGGAATGTGCAAGGCTAGAACCCCTAGACTACAAAAGTGGTGTAGCCAAAGTGTGAGTCAGTAAAAGAAATAAGGAAGACATAGAGAAATAAAAAGACAAAAACTGAAAGAAAAAAAACTGCCTCGCATCCCTCCCCACCCATCACCAAACCCGTAATTAGATTTAGCTCCAAAATTGTGTTGCACCATACCATCCTTGTCATAAATCAATGAATGGTGTCCATGTCTTCGGAAAAATGCTCTGGTTTTTCTGCTAAAACAAGTCTAATCTTTTCAATATGTAGCCTGTCAGACATGTTTGTAATTCACATTTTAAGAGTAGGGACAGATGTATGTTTCCAAAATTTGAGTATTAGTTTTTTTGCTGTTATCAGGCCATAATTGAGGAGACGTCTTTGAAATAATGATAGCTCAAAGCAGGCTTCTGACGTACCTAGAATAATCAATTCCAAGTCGGGGTCCAATTTAGTTTTTAGTGTTCTTGAGAGAATTTCAAAAATTCCTCTACAAAAATTGTGTAATTTTATGCAAGAGGCGAGGGAATGTGTGATAGCTGCTTCCTGAAGGAGACATTTATCACAAATAGGAGATACATTTGGAAAGATCTTATTCAGTTTAGACTTTGAATAGTAGAGTTTATGCAGTATTTTAAATTGAATTAACGAATGTCTAACGTTGATTGAAAAATTGTGTATATGTAAAAGGTTTTCTTCCCATCTGTCTTTTAGAATTTTTAGGCCTAGTTCCTCTTCCCAGGCTCTTCTAATAGTTTCTGATGATGGGATTTCTATATTTAAAAGGGTGTTATACAAATATGATGTTAACTTGTTTGAATTTCTATTCATACATTCGTCTAGTATATCTGGCAGCATAGTTTGGTAGTCTTGGGTATTTTCAGATAGCCTCGAATTTGAAGATATCTGAAATATTGATTACCTTTCAGGTGATATTTCGACTGAAATTCTTGAAATGTGAGAAGAGTTCCCATCATAAAGATCTCCAAGTTTTTTGATTCCTGGTCTTTCCCAATATATAAACGTTTTATCTATAATAGATGGCTTGAATAAAGGGTTATTGGCTATTGGTGAAAAAAGAGATACATTTCTTAGTTTAAAAGTTGATTTCACTTGTCTCCAGATTCGTAGAGTGCTGTGAATAATCGGATTTTTATCATATAGTGTGTTCTTCAAATTTATTGGAGAGAGAAGAATCGCGCCTATATTAAAAAGCGAACAATCCTCTCTCTCCATTATTGACCAATCTACCTGTGGCCTGAATTGTCCAGCCAGTAGATTACATTTTTAATATGCGTTGACCAGTAATAGTATAAGAAGTTGGGGAGAGCCAATCCACCAGTTTCTTTGGGTTTACATAGATGCCGTTTATGAATTCTATGTGTTTTATAATCCCAATTAAAGTTTGTAATCAGACAATCACGTTTTTTGAAACATTTTGGAAGATATATCGGTATTGATTGGAATAAGTACAGAATTTGTGGGAGAAAGATCATCTTTATAGCATTTATTCTGCCTATTAGAGACATTGGGAGTGTTTTCCAGAATTTAATAAGAGCGTTTAATTTAGTAATTAAAGGAGGGAATTTGTGCTGAAAAGACAGGTATATTTTCTGGTTACCTGAACACCCAGATATTTGAATTTTTTCGTAGCAATTCTGAAAGGGAATTTTAGAAGGTTAGTAGGGTTTGTGTGTCGGCTCTCCTTCTTCCCCCTCTTCGGGTTTTATTGACGTAATTTCACGTACGTTCCAGTTTATTCTATATCCTGAAAAGGAGCCGAATTCCTCTACAAGAATTAATATATTTGGAATACTAACTTGGGAATTAGTGATATATAATAATACATCATCTGCATGTAATGATATTTTATTATTGGAGTATTTAGAATTATAGCCGTGAATGTTTGGTTGTACACTTATAGTTTCCGCTAGAGGTTCAATCGCAAGGGCAAATAACGGGTAATAATGCACATCATAGGGCGCGCCGTCGAGTATGGCTGCCCTGCCAGCAGCTGCTAGTCCTTTTTTTTATTTTTAGTATTATTCACCCTTTTTTTTATTTTTAGTGAGTTGAAGTGTTTGTTTTGCAGGTCTTCAATTCTTTTATGTGGTGGGTGGGGGGAGAAGCAGCAACCCCAGCCCAACCCTGCTCCAACTCCCGAGGATCCCATACCCCTACGAGCCGGGGACCGCCAGATGCACTCGCCGCCCCACCCAGAGGCCGCCGACTGTCCCCCCGGGCCGCCGGCCACTCCCCCGGGCGCCCGAGCACCAGATCCAATCATCCCGGGGGGACACAAATGCTGCTAGGCAACTCGCGTGGGTAGGCATGGGATAGGCTGCACCTTCCTGATGAAAGGAATGGGTGATGTTTCAGGTCAACCCTTCTCCGGAGATGGCCTGACACCTTCCAGAACCCCGTGTGCACCCCACCGATGACCGCCGGCCCGGCTGTTTCAGGAATCGTGGCCAAACCGAGAACAGTCCCTGGCCTGCCCTCCCCTGGGAATCAGGAGGCCGAGTCGGAGGCCAGCGGGACCCCCCCCCCCCCCCCCCCCCCCCCGGGCGCGGTGCCATCACCGGGGGGACACAAGATGCTGCTGCAACTCAGTGGGATAGGCTGCACTTCCATGAAAAGGAATGGGTGATGTTTCAGGTCGAAACCCTTCTCCGGAGATGTTGCCTGACCCGCCGACCCACCACAGCACCCCGTGTGCACCCCACCGATGACCGCCGCCCGGCTCCCGCTGGCACCGAGGTGGCCAACCGACAGCCACTGGGCAAGGCGAGAGGCGCAGCCAACAGTCCCTGGCCTGCCCAGGAATAGGTCCCCTGGGAGCTGGAGCAGAGCCGAGTCGGAGCCAGCGACCCCCCCCCCCCCCCCCCCCCCCCCCCCCCCGCGCGCCGGCTGCAAGTCCGGGGCCACCACTGCCCCGCCAGCTCAGGGCCAACCCAGACACCTCTGGTCCGGGACGGGACACCCGGGAGGGGACGGGGAAGGCCCAGCAGCAACTCAGCAGCGCCCGCAGTGCCAGAGACCCGGGCCCAACCACGGGCGAAACGCAGACCTGCACCCACACAGCAGCACAGCCGCCGAGAATGTTTATGCGAGTGACCTATGACCTGGGCATGCACTGTCAGAATACCGAACGCGCTTATTCACTGGATGTTATCAAGACTAGATTTTCAAGTTAGATTTAGCTCTAAGGCTAGCGGAATCAAGGGATGTGGGGAAAAAGCAGGAACGGGTACTTAAATTTCTGGATGATCATCCATGATCATATTGAATAGCGGTGCTGGCTCGTAGGGCTGAATGGCCTACTCCTGCACCTATTGCCTGTTACCTTCTCCCAACTAATAATGATCTATTCTACATTTTCATTGAACTCCATTCCCTTTGTCCTGTTTTCGTTCCTTACACTTTCTTATCTCTGTACTTCCCATCAGACTGAAGAAGGGTCAGACTGAAGAAGACCCGAAACGTCACGCATTCCCTCTCTCCACAGAAGCTGCCCGATCCGCTGAGTGACTCCAGCACTGTGTCACCTTATTCCCATGATGCATGCTGCCCCCCACGTGACTCTGCGCAATGGCAGGGTGCGTGGCCGGCAGTCCCCCTCGGATTGTCGGTGACGTCAGCGTGTTGGTCGTGCAGCCCTCCCCCTTCTCCCACTTGCTTCCTCACCCCCTCCCTTCTCCCCCTCCCCCTCACTCAACTCCCTCTGCCCCCCGCTCTCCCCTCGTAACCCCTCTCCCTTCTCCCCCTCCCCTCGCTTCCACGGTCCTCATCCCCCTTCCCCACTTGCATCTGCACCACCTCTCCCCTCGTTTCTCCCCCATTCACTTCCTCCTCCCCCCACCCTCCACCTTCCCCCCCGCTCCCCTCCCCACTTCCCCCCTTCACGCACCAGTAATGTTCACGCATAGGTAATGTCCTGTTTGCCAGCTTGTTGACCCTCTGTGTTCCCCTCCTGCAGGGTTTAGGAGCCATTGCTGTGGACGGAGAGACGGGGATGTGAGTGGACATTGAGGGCGGCCAGGGTGCCGGTGAGCATACACTCTCCCCATCTGCTCGGTGTGCGGGCTGAGCTTTGAGGGGCTGAGCTTCACTGGAGGACCACATGATGGGGTACAACAAGGAGAAGCGTTATGAGTGCGATGTGTGTGGCAAGGCCTGGCAGCGCCCGAGCAAGCTGGAGATCCACCGGCGGGTGCACACGGGAGAACGTCCCTTTGACTGCTCCAACTGCGGCAAGACCTTTACCCAATTGTCGGGGCTGCGGGTGCACCAGCGCGTGCACACGGGCGAGAAGCCCTATGGCTGCTCCACCTGCGGCAAGAGCTTTACCCGGTTGTCGGGGCTGCAGGGGCACCAGCACGTACACACAGGCGAGAAGCCCTCTGGTTGCTCCACCTGCGGCAAGAGCTTTGCCAAGTTGTCGGTGCTGCAGGTGCACCAGCTTGTGCACACGGGAGAACACCCCTTTGAATGCTCCGACTGCGGCAAGAGCTTCAAGACGGCGCAGGATCTGAAGATACACCGGCGAGTGCATACTGGCGAGAAGCCCTATGGCTGCTCCACCTGCGGGAAGAGCTTTGCCCATTTGTCGGGGCTGCAGGAGCACCGGTGGGTACACATGGGCGAGAAGCCCTATGGCTGCTCCACCTGTGGCAAGAGTTTTGCCCGGTTGTCGGGGCTGCGGGAGCACCAGCAGGTGCACAGCAGCGAGCGGCCCTTCTCCTGCTCCGACTGCGGCAAAGACTTCAAGTCGTGCAAGCACCTGAAGGTGCACAGGCGCCTGCACAGCGGGGAGCGGCCCTACACCTGCAGCGACTGAGGGAAGGGCTTCACCCAGTCCAGCAACCTGCTGTCCCACCAGCGGGTGCACAACAGCGACCATCCCTTCCCCAGCCCGGTGTGGGGAGAGTGCTTTTCCATGGTCTTCCATGCCTTGTTTCATCAGCGTGTGCACACCAGTGGCCAGCCCTACGACTGCCTGTACTGTGGTGAGTCGTTTGACAGCTCGCGGGAGTTGCGGCAGCACTGGCGGGCTCATGCCGGTGACAAACTGCTCCCACTGCGGCAAGAGTTTCAAGAGAGCACGGGGGCTGTGGGAGAACCAGCGGATACACACCAGAGGGAGACCCTTTGAGTGCGCTGAATGTGGCAAGGGTTTCACCCGCATGTCCAGCCTGTGGCAGCACCAGTGTGCCCACAGCGGTGGGCTTCCCTTCCCCTGCCCATCCTGCGGTGAGGGCTTTGCCCGCCTTGACCACCTGCTGGAGCACCGGCAACTCCACACTGGCCAGCGCCCCTTCACCTGCCCGCTCTGTGGCAAGGCCTTTGCCCGCTGGCACACCGCAACTTGGATAGGCACTGTTTAGGTTGACGCAAAATGCTGGAAGAAATTGGTCGCATTTCAGGTCGAGACCCTCTTCAGTCTTGACCCGAAACATCACCAATTCTTTCTCTCCAGAGATGCTGCCTGTCCCGCTGAGTTACTCCAGCATTTATGTGTCCTTTTTTGAAAACCAGCATCTGCAGTTCCTTGTTTTTAAACCATTCTGGTTAAACCATCTCTGCACCTTCCCCAAAGCCTCCATATCAGTCCTGTAATGGAGTGATAAAACTGTATACAAAATACTCCAAATAGCTACCTGACCAATGTCCCTTAATGCTGCACATATACATTCCTCTCTCCTTATCTCACACCCTTTTATCTCTTTACTTTCTCTCGCCTCTGTCACTTACTCCACTCACCTGCCAATCACCCCTCATCTGTTAACATCGTGTCAGTCTGAAGAAGGGTCCCGACCTGAAATGTCACCTATCCATGTTCTCCACAGATGCTGCCTGACCTGCTGAGTTACTCCAGCACTTCGTGTTCGAGTCATACAGTGTGGATTCAGGCCCTTCTGCCCAACTGGTCCACAATTACCAACATGTCCCAGCTGCACTAGTCCCACCTGCCTGCGTTTGCTCCATATCCCTCCAAACTTTTACTATCCATGTACCTCTCTGTTTCTTAAACGTTGAGGTAGTCCCAGCTCCAACTACCTCCTCTGGCAGTTTTTTCCATACAGCCATACAACCATGTGTGAAAAAGTTATCTCTCAGATTCCTATTAAATCTTTTCCCCTTCACCTTGAACCCATGTCCCCTAGTCCTCGATTCCCACACTCGGGACAAGAGATTCTGTGCATCTAACTAAATTGTGTTCGATCCAAGATTCCGGCATCCGCAGTTTCTTGTGTCTCCCTCACCTATATCCAACTATCACTTCTGAATAAGGGTCTCAACCTGACACATCACCCATTGCTTCTCTCTAGAGATGCTACCTGTCCAGCTGACTTACTCCAACATTTCACCCTGCACTTGCGCTTGGTTCGCCAAGGCCTGCTGGATCTCCCTGTTGCCAACCACTTTAACTCCCCTTCCCACTCCCATGCTGATCTTTATGTCCTTGGCCTCCTCCATTGCCAGAGTGAGGTGACACGCAAACTGGAGGAGCAGCACCTCGTCTATATACAGCTATATACAGATCAGCTATACAGCCCAATGACATGAACATTGAATTCTCCAAATTAAGGAGACACTTCCCCTCTTCCCCCCCCCCCCCCCCCCCCCCCCCCCCCCCCCCCCCCCCACCTAATCAAGTCCTAGAGTGTGTCCTGACCCCATCTCTTTTTCCAGCTTTCTCCCTTGACTCCATCGGTCCAAAGAAGGGACTGTTTAGGGAGACACAAAATGTTTCGGGTCAAGACCCATTTCAGTCTCGACCCAAAATGTCACCCACTCCTTCTCTCCAGAGATGCTGCCTGTCCCGCTGAGTTACTCCAGCAATTGTGTCCTTTTTTGAAAACCAGCATCTGCAGTTCCTTGTTTTTAACCATTCTGGTTAACCATCTCTGAACCTTCGCCAAAGCCTCCACAAGGTCTTGTAATGGAGTGACCAGAGATGTATGCAATACACCAAATGCTACCTGACCAATGTCCCTTAAAGCTGCACATATACATTCCTCTCCTTATCCCACACCCTTTTATCTCCTTATTTTCTCTTGCCTCTGTCACTTACTCCACTCACCTGCCGATCACCCCCTCATCTGTTAACATCGTGTCAGTCTGAAGAAGGGTCCCCACCCAAAATGTCACATATACATGTTCTCCACAGATGCTGCCTGACCCGCTGAGTTACTCCAACACTCTGTGAAACGTCACCTATCCATGTTCTCCACAGATGCTGCCTGACCCACTGAGTTACTCCAGCACTCTGTAAAACGTCACCTATCCATGTTTTCCACAGATGCTGCCTGACCCACTGTTACTGTAGCACTTTGTGTTCAAGTCATGCAGTGTGGATACAGTCCTTTAGGCCCAACTGGCCCACACCTATCAACATATCCCCGCTACACTAGTCTTACCTGACTGTGTTTGGTCCATATCCCTCCAAACCTGTCCAATCCATATACCTGTCTAATTGTTTCTTAAACGTTGGGATGATAGTCGGGATTAATCCGTAATCACAGCTTTCCGTCCACCGGCCATTCCCCCTCAACTCCGAACGGTGGGATCTCGCTCTCCGCCCTGTGGACGTTCGCAAGATTCCGGCTGCGGTAAACAAGGACTTTGGCTCGTTAACCCGCTGGAGCCAAGTTGTATTCCAATGAAATGAATGCCTTTTCCATGAAATAAATGTCTTTCCATGAAATAAGCTGAGCTGGGATTGAGGCTTGGAAGGCTGAGCTCGCCTCCCCACAATAAAGCACAGTAAGTTATATACAAATGCACAATAAATTACGTACAAAAGCACAGTAAATTACTTCCAAAAGCACAATACATGGTTTAAGATCAAGAACGGGTGCTTTGGGCAGAGAGAGAGCGTGTGAGAGAGAGGGAGACTGTGCACCCACACCGGCGAGCACCTTTTCACCTGCTCCCACTTCGGCAAGCATTTCAAGAGCGCACGGTGACTGTGGGAGCACCAGCGGATACACACCGAGAGTGACCCTTTGTGTGCGCTTTGTGTGGCAAGGGTTTCACCCACATGTCCAATTGGTGCAGGAGGCCATTCAGCCCTTCAAGCCAGCGCTGCCATTCACTGTGGTCATGGCTGATCATCCACAATCAGTACCCCGTTCCTGCCCTCTCACCATATCCCCTGACTCCGTTATCTAACTCTCTCTTTTGAAAGCATCCAGATAATTGGCCTCCACTGCCTTCTGAGGCAGAGAATTCCACAGATTCACTACTCACTGGGTGAACAGGTATTTCCTCATCTCCATTCTAAATGGCCTACCCCTTATTCTTAAACCCTGGCCTCTGGTTCTGGACTCCCCCCAACATCGGGAACATGTTTCCTGCATCTAGCGTTTCCAATCCCTGAATAATTTTATATTTCATCATTCAAAATTCCATGCATACAGCCCAGTTGCTCCATTCTTTCAACATATGACAATCCCTCCAACCCGGGAATTAACCTCGTGAACCTATGCTGCACTCCTCAATAGCAAGAATGTCCTTCCTCACATTTGGAGACCACAACTGCACACAATACTCCAGGTGCGGTCTCACCAGGGCCCCATACAACTGCAGAAGCGTCTCTTGTATCCTATACTAAACTCCTGTTATGAAGGCCAGCATGCCATTAGCTTTCTTCACAGCCTGCTGTACCTGCATGCTCACTTTCAATGTCCGAAGTCCTGTGGTAAGGGCTTCACCCGCCTTGACCACCTGCTGGTGCACCAGCAAGTCCACACTGGCCAGCGCCCCTTCACCTGCCCGTTCTGTGACAAGGCGTTTGCCCACTTCTCCAGCCTGCTGGCACTGCGACATGGATAGATGCTGTTTAGGTAGACACAAAATGCTGGATTGGGTCACGTTTCAGGTCGAGACCCTTCTTCAGTCTCCACCCAAAAAATCACTCATTCCTTCTCTCACGAGATGCTGCCTGTCCCACTGAGTTACTCCAGCATTTTGTGTTCCTTTTTTGTAAACAAGCATGTACAGTTCCTTGTTTTTAAACCATTCTGGTTAACCATCTCTGCACTTTCCCCTCAGCCTCCACATCAGTCCTGTAATGGAGTGACCAAACTGTATGCAATACTCCAAATGAAGTTACTCCAAAACCTGACTAATGTCCCTTAAAGCTGCACATATACATTAGTCTCTCCTTATCTCACGCCCTTTTATCTTCTTATTTTCTCTCGCCTGTCACGTAATCCACTCACCTCCCGATCACCCCCTCATCTGTTAACATTGTGTCAGTCTGAAGAAGAGTCCTGCCCCGAAATGTCACCTATACATGTTCTCCAGAGATGCTGCCTGACCCGCTGAGTTACTCCAGCACTCTGTGAAACGTCACCTATCCAATTTTCTCCACAGATGCAGCCTGACCCGCCGAGTTACTGCCCAACTTTGTGTTAGTCATACAGTCATACAGTGTGGAAACAGGCCCTAGGGCCCAACTGGCCCGCACCTATCAACATATCCTTGCTACACTAGTCCCACCTGCCTGTGTTTGGTCCATATCTCTCCAAACCTGTCCGATCCATGTACCTGTCTAACTGTTTCTTAACCGTTGGGGTAGTCCCAGCCTCAAGTACCTCCTCTGGCAGCTTGTTCCATCCACTGTGTGAAAAAGTGACCCATCAGATTCCTATTAAATCTTTTCCCCTTCACCTTGAACCCATGTCCTCTAGTCCTAGATTCCCACACTCTGGGCAAGAGATTCTGTGCATCTAACTAAATTGTGCTCTATGCAAGATTCCAACATCTGCAGTTTTTTGTGTCTCCTTCACCTATATCCACCTATCACTTTTGAAGAAGGGTCTCAGCCTGAAACATCACCCATTCCTTCTCTCTCGTGATACTGCCTGTCCCGCTGAGTTACTCCAATATTTTGTGTTCACCTACCACTTGCCAGGTTTTCTCCAGCCCCCATCTCTCTTTTCAAGCTGCCTCCCCCCACCCTCTCCAATCAGTCTGAAGAAGGGTCGCAACTCAAAACGTTATCTGTCCATTCCCTCTAAATCGATGGAGGACCTCAGTGGGTCAGGCCACATCTGTAGAGGGAAGGGAATCTAAGGTGATCACTCCCACCTCTCCTTTCCAACTCTCTCCACGCCCCCCCCCCCCCACATCAAGCAGTCTGAAAAAGGGTCCTGACCTAGAATGTTGCCTGTCCATGCTCTCCAAAGGTGCAATTTACTACGTTACTCCAGGAGATTGTCTCCTGATAATCAGTGTCATCCCATGATACATTATCCTCTATATATATATATATATATATATATATATATAAAAAATGAATAATGCTAACTGATCGTGCACAATTGTGGCGGCTTGATTCCAAAGGCAGGGCAGGATCATTCCCTGAGGGATTCGGGGGGATGGGAGAGGTTTCTTCTGTGTTTTCCCCCTCAGTTGTTGTCTGGGGAGGAAGGCGGCAGCACTCGACCCGTTAGGGCTAGGATGCACGGGAGGAAGGCTGTGTTTGGATTGTGGCTTGGAAGGCTGAGCTCGCCTCCCCTGCCCTGACCCGCATCCAGTCCACACGGGGGGAAGCGTGCAAACTCCACATGGAAAGCAGCGGTGGTCACCCTGCCCGGAGACAGGCCTTTCGGCCCCTCTCGTCCGTGCTATTCCGGGCTTTCTGCAACACAATCTTGCACTGTTCGACACTATTGCATTTATTGCGTCTGTCATCACCTTATGTTCATTGTTTGCTCTGGTGGCTGCGTGTGAACAGGCGATTTAATCGCCTCCTGGTCGATGTGCAGAACAACAAACTAATGAAGCATCTGGAACACAGTTGTCCTGGGTTGCTGCAGGCTGTAGCATCAAACTAATACCCTATTGAGCCCCGTCAGTCCCACAGCACAGAAACACACAGCCATGCCTATTGAAGCTAGTTCCACATGCCTGCGTCTGGCCCCTAACCCGCTCTGCCTTTCCCACCCATGCCTTTAGAAAGGAGATGAGGAGGAATTTATTTAGTCTGAGGGTGGTGAATCTGTTGAATTCATTGCCACAGACGGCGGTGGAGGCCAAATCACCAGGTATTGTTTAGATTTTAGAGATACTGCGCGGAAATAGGCCCTTCGGCTCACCGAGTCCTCGCCGACCAGTAATCACTCCGTATACTAGCTCCATCATACACACATTAGGGACAAATTTACAGAAGCCAATTAACCTACAAACCTGCACATCTTTGGAATGCAGGAGAAAATCGTAGCACCCGGAGGAAACCCACGCAGGTCACAGGGAGAACATATAAATTCCGGAGAGACAGCACCCGTGGTCAGGATCGAACACGGGTCCAAGGGTTGAGACTCTTCTTCAGAAGTGATTGGTGGATATAGGTGAGGGAGACACAAGAAACTGCAGATGCTGGAATCTTGCATACAACACAATTTAGGTAGATGCCCAGAATCTCTTGCCCAGAGTGGGGGAATCGAGGACCAGGGTCTCTGGCGCTGTGAGGCAGTACCTCTACCGCTGCACCACCGTGTCACGCCCTTTTAAAGCAGAGATTGTCAGGTTCCTGATTAGTACGGGTGTCAGGGATTATGTTGAGAAGACAGGAGAATGGGGTTGAGAGGGAATGATAGATCAGTCATGATTGAAGGTGGTTCAGACTTGATGGGCCGAATGGCCTAATCATATTCATACTTTATTAGCCAAGTATGTTTTGCAACATACGAGGAATTTGATTTGCCATACAGTCACACCAATAAAAGCAATAAGACAAACAAAATACACTTTTAACATAAACATCCACCACAGTGACTCCTCCACATTCATCACTGTGAAGGCAAAAAAAAGTTCAAACTATTCCCTTCTTTGTTCTCCTGTGGTCGGGGCACTTGAACCATCCGTTGTCGGGGCAATCTGGGCTCCCGTGGCCGGCGGTCGTGCCCTCCGGGTCGGGGCGATCAAGCTCCCGCATTGGGATCTCAGCTCCCCTGCGCCAGGCAATCGGATCCCGTGTCGGGGCTAGTTGAACCTCCTGCGACTTGGAACTTCCCAATATCCGTCTCTACCCGAGGCTGCGAGCTCCTTGGTGTTAAAATCCGCAGGCCGTGGTTGGAGCATCGATCCCAGGCAAGGGATCACAGGCTCTGATGGTACGTCCACGGCCCCACGGTGGGGCTCCAAGTCAATCTAGAGCAAGGCCGCCAGCTCCAAGATGTTAGGCCACAGAGCGACTGGCGGTACGATCCAGAAAACAATCACATCTCCACCAAGCTAAGAGATTAAAAAAATATTCCCTGACCCACCTGCCACATAAAACAAACCAGAGAACATAAACACAAGCTTTTAAAACACATAAAAAATAACAAAAAAAACGAAAAGACACACAGACTGTTGGCGAGGCTGCCATCGCTGACGGCCCCACTCGGTGGAATTTTGCTGCAGTGACCTATGAACCTGTACAAACACCTGTTGAAAATTGTGATTGTATCAGCTCCTCCTCCGGCAGCTCGTCCCACATTACACCTCCTCCGGCAGCTCTTCCCACATGCCCACCACCCTCTGGTGTTTGTTGCGTGCTATCCAGTCAGTGGAAACACTTTATGTGATTACAATCGAGCCGCTCACAGTGTACAGATAGATAATATTGGGTATAATGTTTAATGCAAGAACATGGATAGGTGAGGTTTCTCATACACCGGCGAGACGAAACGCAGACTGAGTGATCGTTTCGAGGAACACCTTCGCTCAGCCCACCTGCACGAACCAGATCTCCTGGTTGCTGGACACTTTAATTCTTCATCCCATGACCACACAGACCTTTCTGTCCTCGGTCTCCTCCATTGTCAGAGTGAAGCTAAACGCAAATTGGAGGAACGGCATCTCATATTTCGCTTGGCAGCTTACAACCCAGTGGTATGAATATTGATTTCACTCACTTCAGGTAGCCCCAGCATTCCCTTTCTCTCCATCCCTCCCCTACCCAAGTTGCACCAGCTTCTCGTTTACACCCAACAAACAGCTAACAAAGGACTGTTTCCTCTATCATAGTTACTTTTATGCATATCTTTCATTCATTGTTCTTTATCTCTGCACATCATCGTCTATATCGCTCGGTTCCCTTATCCCTAACCTTCTGAAAGATGGTTACTCCAACATTTTGTGTCCATCTTTAAGTAATAGATGGATACAGGTGATGGGCAACGGGGTGATTGGCAGATGGGTGGACAAAGGCCAGAGATGGGAAGATTGTGAGAGAAGATGAGCAGAATGTGAAGCCAGAGAAAGGGGTATTGGTGAAAGGGGAAGGGGGTAAGGGGTAAACAGGTCCCATTCAGGTCGGGCACAGAGAAGAGAGAGAAAAAATGGGATGGACACAATGAGCTGCAATAAGTCAGCAAGTCAGACAGCATCTCTGGATATAAGGAATGGGTGATGTTTTGGGTCGAAACACTTCTTCAGACTGAGTCAGGGAAGGGAGACTAGAGGTACGGAAGGGTGAGGTGTGAAAAGTACAGAACAAAGCAGGTGCTAAGAATATGCAAAAAAAATTACGATGTTAAAGGAAAGGCGATTGTCAGCTGTGGGCTCGGTGAAATCGAGTTACAGACAATGTGACTCAACAAAGGTACACAAAAAATGCATGTGACTCAACAAGATGACTGTGAAGCTGGTATGACTTGGGTGGGGCAGGGATGGAGAGGGGATGTAAAGGTTATTTGAAGTTAGAGAAATCAATATTCACACCGCTATCAATAAAAGGGAGGTTGGTTGATGGGTATGGAGAAAATAATACAGATGTGCAAAGCAGAAAGGACCCCCGGACCTCCCCCTCTCCGACATCGAACGGTCTGTCCTCAGCAGAGGTCTCACCTTTGTCCCCCTCCGTCCCCACCTCAATGAGTTCCGCGCCCACCACGACTTGGAGCTCTTCTACCGTCGCCTCCGCCTCACAGCGTTCTTCCACGGGAAGAAGCCCTCGCCCCCCACTGATGATCCCTTTTCCTGTCTCCCACGCACCGCCTCCACTTGGAACCCCCCTCGTAGCCTTCCGGCTGTAGAACTATTTATCCAGAACTGCCGTCGGGACATCAACCGCCTCGACTTCTCCACCCCCCTGTCTCACTCCAATCTCTCCAGCCCTGAACGTACTGCCATCGACTCACTCCGTAACAACCCAGACTGGGTTATCAAACCCGCCGACAAGGGAGGTTGCCGTGGTAGTCTGGCGCGTTGATCTCTACAAAGCGGAGGCCGCGCGCCAACTCTCGGACACCTCCTCCTACTTACCCCTGGACCATGACCCCACTGATGAACACCAGCCACCATCTCGAGCACCATAACCAACTTCATCAGCTCGGGCTCCCTACCCCACCGAGCCTCCGACCTCATCGTTTCCCAGCCCCGCACGGCCCGATTTCCCAAAATTCACAAACCCGACTGCCCTGGCAGACCCATTGTCTCTGCCTGTTCGTGCCCCACCGAACACATTTCCACATACCTTGACGCCATCCTATCCCCCTTTGTTAAATCCCTCCCCACCTATGTTCAAGACACCTCAGACACTCTCCGTCGGCTCCGTGCATTCCATTCTCCAGGCCCCCATCCTCTCATCTTTACCATGGACGTCCAGTCACTCTACACACCTCCATCCCCCACCAGGACGGTCTCAAAGCCCTCCGGTTCTTCCTCGACCAGAGGAGCAACCCATACCCGTCCACTGACAACCCTCCTCCGCCTAGCAGAGTTGGTCCTCACCCTCAATAACTTCTCTTTTGATTCCTCCCATTTCCTCCAAACACAAGGCGTAGCTATGGGGACACGCATGGGCCCCAGCTACGCTTGCCTCTTTGTTGGGTACGTCGAACAATCCTTGTTCTCGGCGTACCAGGGCCCCATCCCCGACCTCTACCTCCGTTACATCGACGACTGCTTTGGTGTCACCTCCTGCACCCACACACAACTGACTGACTTCATTCATTTCACCACCAACTTCCACCCGGCACTCAAATACACTTGGACCATTTCCGACACTTCCCTACCATTCCTTGACCTCACCATCTCTATTGCAGGTGATACGCTCCTGACCGACATCCACTACAAACCTACTGACTCCCACATACGCTCCTGACCGACATCCACTACAAACCTACTGACTCCCACAGCTACCTGGACTACTCTTCCTCCCACCCTGCTTCCTGTAAGGACTCCATCCCCTATTCCCAATTCCTCCGTCTACGCCGCATCTGCTCCCAGGATGAGGTGTTCCACACCAGGTCATCACAAATGGCCTCATTCTTCAGAGAACGGGGATTCCCCTCCCCCACTATTGATGACCTGGTGTCTCCAGGGTCTCCTCCATACCCCGCAACACTGCCCTCGCTCCCCATTCCCCCACTCGCAAACAGGGCAGAGTCCCCCTGGTCCTCACCTTTCACCCCACCAGCCGGCAAATACAACATATAGTCCTCCGCCAGTTTCGCCACCTCCAACGTGACCCCTCCACCCGCCACATCTTCCCCATCTCCCCCCCTGTCTGCCTTCCGCAAAGACCGCTCCCTCCGCAACTCCCTTGTCCATTCTTCCCTCCCCTCCCACTCTACCCCTTCCCCGGGCACTTTCCCTTGCAACCGCAAGAAATGCAACACTTGTCCCTTCACCTCCCCCCTCCACTCCTTTCAGGGACCCAAGCAGTCCTTCCAGGTCCGACAGAGGTTCACCTGCACCTCCTCCAACCTCATCTACTGCATCCGCTGCTCCAGATGCCAGATGATCTATATCGGTGAGACCAAGCGGAGGCTTGGCGATCGTCTCGCCGAACACCTCCGCTCGGTCCCGCAATAACCAACCCGACCTCCCGGTGGCTCAGCACTTCAACTCCCCCTCCCATTCCACATCCGACCTCTCGGTCCTGGGCCTCCTCCACGGCCAGAGTGAGCAACACCGCAAGCTGGAGGAACAGCACCTCATATTCCGCTTGGGGAGTCTGCATCCTTTGGGCTTGAATATTGAATTTTCTCAATTCTGTTAACCCTTGCTGTCTCCTCC
Source organism: Okamejei kenojei (assembly GCA_035221665.1). NCBI lineage: Eukaryota > Metazoa > Chordata > Chondrichthyes > Rajiformes > Rajidae > Okamejei > Okamejei kenojei. The sequence continues at coordinate 81,550 of JAVHYY010000384.1, read as the reverse complement.
CCTTCCCACCTCTCCCTCAGCCCTCGGGCCCTGGCATTCCCTCTATCTCTATCTCTCCCCCACCCTAGTCGCACTAGCTTCTCATTTTCACACCACAAACAGCTTACAATGGCTTGTTCCCTTTATCACCGATACTTTTTTGCATATCTTTCACTCATTGTTCCTTATCTCTCCACATCACCGTCTATATCTCTCGTTTCCCTGATCCCTGACCAGTCTGAAGAAGGGTCTCGACCCGAAACGTCGCCTATCTCCTTCGCTCCTTAGATGCTGCTGCACCCGCTGAGTTTCTCCAGCTTTTTGTGTACCCAGGAAAATTACACATATTGGGCTTTTACTGTAAGAAGGTTTGTGATGAGGAAGTGTGGTTACAATAATGCAGGGTACTAATGAGGCCACACCTAGAGCATCATGCACAATTTTGGTCCATTTTTCTAAAGAATGGATAAATCTATGTTGTCCAGAAAGATTCACGGCTAATTCTAGGAATGAGAGGGTTTCCCTGTTGTGTGCACTTGAGTAATTTGTCTACATTCTTTGCATTTTAGAAGAATGAGGGTTGATGTTATTGGAACATATAAGGTCCTTAAGAGACTGGACTGGTAAGATATTGATCAACAATAAAACTGCTGAAGGCACTTGGTGGGGCAGAGGAGTACATGGAAGAGGTAATGTTCAGTGTTTTGTGTCATGACCCTGCATTAGGTAGATGTTGAGATGTTTCCATCAGTGGGAGAATCTGATTTAGGAATATAGTGGTAGGATTATGGATGGTAATGTAAAAATATGTTTAGCAACATCTCTTAGAGGATGGGAGTTCTCTGAAATTCTCGAATCTGAAGATTGTGGAAGCTCGATTATAAATATTTATAATGGAAGTTAAAAAAAATCTGTGCATTGAAGTCAACGGCACAGCAGACGAGAGGTAGTCTGAAGGAGACTGGTATGATATTGAATGATGGGCAAGCTCGATGTGATCAATGGCTACGCCTAGCTCCAATGTTCGGCTGTTTGCCCAACATACTTTTTGGATTACTGAATGTTTTTAAGCATATTCCTCTAGTTTGAAGCACATTCAAATTTCCAGAAGCCATAGTAATTTGGATTCATGTAGTTGTATTTAAACTCTGAGTTTATCCAGTTTGTTTTTTGTCAGTCTTTCCTTTGGTGCAATAGGTAATGTTTGCATAAATTCTCAGGAATAACAAATGTTGAGTTAATTGAGGAATTTCTCAGCTTGAAGGTAGTTGGAGTTTATTGTTCTTGGAATGATAGTTTTGCTGAACTGAAACAGATTTATTCAATAATGCAGGATTTGACTGGCAATGTAAAACATGGAAGCTTTAGAGCATTTAAAAAAAATCACAGCCAAACCATCTTTTACAGATATATTTAAAGTTAACTACTGTAGAAAAAGTTTGCTTGAAGAGGAATTGGAGTTGTTGCACATTAGAGGAAATAACACATGTACGAATTCTGAATATTTGGGATTTTGATTTACTGAAAAAAATGGTTATTCATTGTCGAACTTTATGAAGAACATGTCAAACAAAATAAATTTACTATGCCTTGGACAAAGTAGACACGAAGTGCTGGAGCAACTCAGCAGGCTGCACTTCTGGAAAACATGGTGAGGTGACGTTTCGGGTTGGGACCCTTGTTCAGACTGATTGAAGCGAGGGGAGAGAGCTAGAAAAGCGGTAGCATTGTTGCAAAGATGATCCCTGGAGGTAGCCTGTGAGAACACAGCAAGGTCCTGGTGAGCCATAGACCTTTACCGTGACAGCAGGCCTGGCTCGCCCACTGTATAACCGCGTGAGGGAAGCCACCGAGGCCGGCCCCTGCTCGGCCCCAAATGCAATGGTGGACGCTGGACGAAGGGTCTGGAAGAAGGAACCAATGGCCTTGGCTTACGCGCCCTCAAGGATGGGTGTGGATGGGGGAGGTACAGAGAGAGTTAGCTTCAAGTAGACGTTAGAAGTTAGATTCAAGTAATCCTGCCATTCCCTTTCTCTCTATCCCTCCCCACCCATCGCACTTGCTTCTGTTTTCACCCAACAAACAGCTAACAATGGCCGGTTTCATTAATCATTGTTACTTTTTTTGCATATCTTTCATTCGTTGTTTTTTATCTCTCGACATCATTGTCTATAGTTCTCGTTCCCCTTACCCCTAACCAGTCTGAAGAAGGCTCTCGACATGAAACGCCACCCATTCCTTCTTTCCAGAGATGCTGCCTGCCCCGCTATGTTCCTCCAAATGTTGGTGTGTATCTTCGGTTTAAACCACCGTTTGCAGTTCCTTCCCACACATACCATTGTATTATACGGTTTATGGGAAGTAGCGGGAAATCTGATAACCCGGGAAAATGCACAAAGGCACAGTTTCAGGCCAAAACTCCCACCGAAGGTAGTGGAGTGATATGTGCATTCAACAGCAAGAGTGAGGGAATGAGATAGGAACTCGGACATATGAACAGAACTGTAATCATTGACGCAGGGTGGAGCTATAATCATTAAGCTAAACAGGCACAACATTTTTCATTTTACTGTGATCTGACACCGGCAATGAATGACCACATCCGATTCTGCCCATCTTTTTCACCTCATGCATGCCTTAATTGTTAGTTTCTCCATATTATACCTGTACTTTCCTTCAATAAATGCCTTTGATAAATTAAGGGCGGCGTGGTGGCGCAGTAGTAGAGTTGCTGCCTTATACCGCCAGAGACCGAGGATGAATTGAAAATTTATTGTCACATGTGACATGTCCAGGCCCGTACGAAGCTTTTCAAAAAGGGGGGTGGCATGACAGGATTTGTGGAACTAGGGTTGGTATATAGGGTAAGGCCAACGAATGCCCTTGCATTAGTAAAAGTAGTGGTAAATGGCAATATACATTCAGGAGCACCAGTTCCGTTGTTTTGCACAATCAGAGGCATTGCCACTTTCATTTTACTGCACATCTTGTATGTGTATGTGACAAATAGACTTGACTTGACAACTTGACGACTTGCCTTGACTTGACTTACCTTGACGACTTGACTTGATTTGGCAGCATCATGCCAATCACATTGCATTTTCATTTTGCTGTCATTGCTCATGGAAGTCCTGGTGTAGTGTTGCAGGCGACGAAACTCGTTACTTGGATGACCTGAAATTAAAGCATATAATAGTAAAATTAAATGAAAACTTACCAGTTTGAAGTTTGATCTTGATTTTATGAGGCGTTACATTGGTGATTACGTGAAGAAGGCCCGCCAGGCTGCATGCGCACCAAACTTCAAAGCAGCTATGCAAACCCAACAGCTAGAATAACAACAAACCATATGTTATCAACTAAGTTTAGTTTATCTCGAGGTTGTAGACAAGGCTGTCCTTTATCACCATTACTGTTTGCGTTAGCAATCGAACCTCTTGCTCAAAGGGTAAGATTGCACCCGGAAATATATGGATATGATACTAAAGATACTAAGAATAAAATCTCGTTATATGCGGACGATGTATTACTTTATATTACTAAACCGGAAATAAGTATCCGTAATTTTGTTAAAACTAATAACGGAATTTGGTTTAATTTCAGGATACAGTATCAATTGGAATAAAAGTGAACTTATGCCAATAACCATGAATAACTTACAGATATTACAACAATTTCCTTTTAAGATAACAAATGAAAATATTAAATATCTTGGTATCTTTGTTACAAAAAGATTTGACTCTCTATTTAAGTCTAATTTCCCGTTATTACTGAATAAATTAAATAAAAATATCTTATACTGGAAAAGTTTACCTATCTCAATGTTAGGTAAAATAAACGCAATAAAAATGATTTTCCTCCCACAATTATTATATTTATTTCAATCAATCCCGATATATCTCTCTAAAATTTTTTTTTTAAAAAAGTAGACTCTATAGTCACTAACTTTATCTGGGATTATAAGAAACCATAGAATAAATAAAAAACACTTATGTAAAGCTAAAATAAACGGGGGTTTAGCATTACCAAATTTTATGTTTTATTATTGAGCAGTTAATATTAAAAATATGAATTTCTGGTTAGAAGAAACAGATAATAAACCAAACTGGTTAAAAATGGAAAGAGAAGACTGTTTTCCATTTGAAATTAGCTCTATAATATTTGCTAATATTAATGTACCTAAGAAAATTTTACAGTGAAAACTTGATAATAGAAAGTGGAATACGTATTTGGAAACAAATAAAGAAAACATTAAAACTAAAATTTTATACCGCTAGGTCTTACTATTGCCAACAATTTTTACGTTTAAACCCTCAATGATGGATAAGGCTTTTATACAATGGAAAAATAAAGGAATTTTAAATATAGGGGATCTTTATAGGGAAAATTCTTTTCTCTCATTTCAAGAATTACAACAAGCTTACGGGCTTCATAATAATGATTATTTCAGATACTTACAAATCAGAAACTATATCTCTGCAAATACACAAGAATTTAGAAATAGAAAGAGTGAAATTTTAGATGAATGCTTGAATAAACATCCAAATACAGAAAAAATGATATCATACATTTACAATATTTTGTGGAAAGTGATATTCCATCATCGGAAATACACAGACAGCGTTGGGAAAATGAATTAGGTCAAATAATAAGCCCAGAAATATGGGAAGAAAGCTTACAACACATACATTACTGTTCGTTAAATGCTAAACATGCTCTTATACAGTTAAAATTTTACATAGATTACATTATTCCAAATCTAAATTACATAATATATTTCCAAAATTATCACCTATATGTGATAAATGTCAAATCTTAGAAGCAAATTTGTCACATTCATTTACTAATTGTACGAAGATTGTAGAATATTGGAATGAAATATTTAAGATAATCTCGACTGTTGTTAATATTACTATGATTCCTGACCCAAAGTTAATCATACTTGGAATACCGGAAACGGAACAAATAATTACAAGGAATCAAAGAACTTTTATTGACTATTCTTTAATAATTGGGAAAAAATTAATATTAAAATTTTGGAAAGGCCCTGTATCCCCAACAATTAAAAATGTGGAATACAGAAATGACGGAGACACTTCACTTGGAGAGATTGAGACTTGTCCTTATGGACAGGTTAGATCTCTTCAAAGGGATTTGGTCTCCATACATTAAATATCTACAGGGTCATAATGGTTCGGCGCAGGGACTTGACTGAGGCCTGAATATCTGAATGGATGAAGAAATACATATAATAAACCATGAATATATCTCCAAGAATGGATTATTTAGTAATATTTTAATCTCCATCAAACTTCTCACATTTTTTTTTTTTTATTTTTCTACTCTCTCTCTCTATCTTTCTATCTTTAATTAGGGAAAAAAATATAGAAACATATTATATAAATTCTTAATATGAATACACCTATTATTACTTGTATGAAAAGATTATAGATGTCTTAAATTTGTAATTTATATAAAATTGTGCATTTTCAACTATATAATAATTTTGAAATATAAAGTTAATAATAATACAAACATTCTTAATATTATGAAAATATTATGAATATCATAGAAGTTTGGTTAAGATTGGGTATTATGTAGTTATATTAGGGGGGATTTGTATTTGCTAATTAGAAGAATATCTATGGTATGAGAAGTGTGAGTATATTGCTTATTTTAGGAATATACTACATACACTCCCAATTATACAAAATAAATAACCAGGAAATGTATAATGGAGAACATTACAATTAACACAAACAGTACCAATTGATAATCAATATTATATAATTTTGTATATTATATAATTTTCACTGTCGTATAAGAGTGTACTCGGTATATATTGTTTCTACAATTAAAAAAAAAACAAAAAAAAAAACCAACTTCAAAGCAGCGGTATGAAATCACAAATAAACAACACCGAAGTACATAGTAAGATCAGTGACTCGAGAACTACCATATGATCCTTTTATGAGAGAGGGTTGGGCGTGGGGGGCATGTAATCACCTACGTAACTCCTCATAAAATCAAGATCAAACATCAAACTGGTAAATTCTCGTTTAATCTTACTATTTTACTTCGGAGTCACCTGAGTGATTCCGTGAAAAGTGCAAAGCTTTGTGATTTCATGATGCAGATTACAAATCTCGGCATCCCACTGCATTGCTTAACTCGAAAGAGAAATAAATGCATTAGTAGTAACATTGCATTCAATGTATAAATGGGGTTTATTTAACAATGTAAACAAATGACAGTACCCCTTAAATTTAGGTACTAAAATGGCACAGGCAAACAGTCCTGGATTGACAATCGGCCGATGATAAAAATTCTGAAACATCAGCTCATTTGCCCATCCGGCGGCCGCCAAAATATGGTCGAAGGGCATGTCCCTTGCCTTGGCCGCCGCCGTAGCTGCTGCCCTAGTGGAATGAGATGTAAACACACTGTCTAAATGATACGCTGACGTTGATACTGACCTGGTGGAATAAGATATACAATTGTCAGTGTTAATATCTGTATAACCAAGAACTTGCTGCAGCCATGATTAAAAAGTCTGAACCGACCTTCCTTTGCGTAGTTGTTTGTTAACTAATAAACAATGCTGATTCCATACTTCTTAGGATTCTGGTGGCCTAGATAACATAGAAGTGAGACCGTGGGGTGTTCAAATGATCTTGGATCATGCTACCCCTAGTCTATTCTGGTTGTGTAGACCAGAATGTAAATGTAATGGCACCTGCAGCCAATTCCATCCTATCTAGCCACAACGTTTGCAATGTTTGCCGTCGTTGTGCTGATATAAGTGTCATAACTAAGGATGTAGCTGGAACCCCTTGGTGAAGTAATGTTCACACATTTTCAATAACCAACTGCATAATCTTGTAGTGGGAGAACGTGTCAAGATCTTTTAACAACTCGATATCCAGGTTGGCCCCGAGAGCGTAGTTCCCTTATGTTGCAGCTGTAGTGTCTCTATAACGGAATCATTGTCAATACCATTTAAAATGAGCTGGAAATGTAAGTATTCTGTACCGTATTAAATGTAACATTAACATTTAACAAAACACTTCTGATCCCCTCAATAGGAATGTACTGCTTCTTTTGGTGCTATCCCTGCACACTGCAGTGAGCACCTTCATGGCTTGATGTGACAACCTGAGGAAAAAGTCAATCCATTCAAAATGTGTAGGTCAATAATTGTTTTACTGTGCAAAAACTGGTCTCCTGAACCACAGTTTGAACAGCAAGTTCTTGATTTTTGGCATAACCGTATATGATGAAGCAGGCAACGTGGACGCTTGGCCAGTCCGACAGTACGAACCCAAGCGAGTCCTTGCAGACTGTTTTAAGACCCGGCTAATGAGGCAAAAAAGAGGAAGACATAAAGACCATTCCTCCTATTGAAGCGAGAAAGTATGCAGAATTGCCATCCATCAACATCCCCACCTCTGTTTTTATTTCACTCTTCCGATTATTTCCTTATGCAAATCGTCTTTGCCCAGTTTACGTCAATTGCATTTGTAACTTATTCTAGCTTTCTGCAAATCACTATTCACATCACTCGCCAGGTTTTTTTCAACACAATTTCTCAGTTTCAGCTTTCTGAACCCCACTCTGGTCAGTCAGCATCGGGGTTCCGACCCGAGAATAGTCTCCCTACCCTCTCCTAGATGATGCCTGATAATCGGAGTTCCTCCAGCATTTTGTGTACCACGGGCGTGTGGTTTGCTTTCATCGGTCTGGGGCGATGAGTTTGAGTCATGTTACAGCAGTATAAAGCTTTGATACGTCCATATTTCGATGATCCTGTCGCCCCATTATGAGAGGAATGTGGGAGCTTTGGAGAGGTCGAAGGAGATATTTACCAGATTGTTGCCTGGATTAGCGCTTAGTAGCTATAGGGAGAAATTGAACGAAGTTGTATTGATTTCTCTGGAACGTAGGTTGGATGGGAGATATGATAGAAGTACTTTGAATTATGAGAAATACATGTCAGAGCCATCTTCCTATTCAAGTTCAAGTTCGAGTTCATTGTCACTTTACCAATTAAGGTACAGTGAAATTTGAGTTACCATACAGCCACACTAAGTGAAAAGCAACGATACAATTAAACACAATTTAACATAGACACCCACTACGGTGGATTCCACATTCCTCACTGTGATGGAAGGCAATAACGTTCAGTCACCTTCCTCCTTTGTTCACCAGTGTTCAGGGCCTTTGATCCCTCAGCAGTCGCCGCTGCCGACGGTCAGAAGCCCTCGCGGCGGGATGAAGGAAACTCCGGCGTCGGGATGGATGGAAAACTGCGCGGCATGGAACTCCCGTATCGGCCTTTTCTTACCGGAGACCGCGGATTCACGGTGTTAAAGTTTACAAACCACGCGGTCTGAGCGCTTTCGCTGGCGATCCTCCGCAAAAATGGCCCGCTCCGCGATGGTAAGTCCGCGCCGCACCCGCGGCTTGAAGCTCCGGGCCGGTCTCCAGGAGAGGCCGCACCAATACAAGTTCTCAGGCCGCAGGTGGGGACGCAGATGCGACACTGAAAAAAAAATCGCTTCTCCGTCGAGCTAAGTGGCTTAAAAAAGTTTCCCTCGATCCCACCCGCACATAAAACATACCAATATGCACAAACATATCCTTAAGACACACTCAAAATAACAAAGACAGAGAAGGGACTCGACACGCTGCTGGCGAGGCGGCCGTTACGGGCGTCATCATATCCATATTCATATTTCCTCCCTAGGCAGAGGCCTTTGACTTTCTTACCTTTATATATTTCTCATCATTCTATATTTATATCAGAGCATAGCTTGAGAGCATGGATTTAATGTGAGAGGGAAAATGTTTTAAGAAATGTGTGCGGGGCAGGTACTTTTTACACAGAGGGTCGTTTGCATCTACAATACGTTGCCAGTGCTGGCAGTGGAACCAGTTACAATGCTGGCATTTAAAAGGCTTTTCGATGTTTATGTGCGTTACTCTATGTTCTATGTTTTCAACGTATTATAATCTACTTTAAACTGCCACATTGAGTCGCTTCATCTCACCCAGCCGGGGACATTCCTATTGTATGGCCCATTCGTGTCCACCTCTCTGCTACTGGAATCTGTCTCCGTTTCCTCTTTCCTCGTTCTATGAAGGGGCACTGACCTGAGTCTGCAATAGTTTCTCGCTATTCCACGGATTATCTGGCCTGCTGGGTGATTCCAGCATGATCTGTGCCCTCAGCTTTACAGTATTTAAGATGTTCAAGCTTAGGAATCCGACTGATGGGACTGTGCTGGGAGCGGGAAACAAATCAAGGAGCGACGGCCCACTTCTTTCCCAAATATAAATTCATTGTAAAATTAATTTAGCGTGAATTTAATTGAAATATACACATATGTTTCACGTCACCAATTTATCTATTGGAACATTTCTTAATCATACACATTGGCATTGAGCTTATTTCAAGATTTGCACGCGGATTTCTCGGATCAAGCCTGGGCCGATAGCAATAGCTCTCTGCACAATATCCCCAAGCGAATCAAAACGCCACGTTAGAGCACAGTTAAACAGTGAACTTGTAATTCGGTTTGAATAGTACTTTGTGAATCAAAGGCACAGCAAATGCACCCATACCCCGCCCGTCACCCATAACCATTTACTTGGAAGAGACATGGCGCTTTGAACGCTCGGTGTACGAACGAGCCCATTATCTGCCCAACCTTCTCGGGATTCGCAATTCAGGCTTTCTGTTTTATCAACAGGAGGCCCACAAACGAGGATGAAACCCTTCCTTGCTTCAGGTGTTACGATGGTTTTGGAGGCCTTGAGGGCTAGGATATATATGACGGAAAATTAGGACCCCCAACTATGTACGAAGTGTCCACCACATGTCCAAGGATACAGAATGGCAACAACGTAGTTTGATGAGGAGACTCATGAAAACATGCAGGGTATTAAACTGTGCATAGAATATAAGACCAGGAAGCCATAAATTCAAGTACATATACAAATCAGCAGGCCATCTTGTCGGCGCCGGCTGTTTAAACGTATCTCATATTTCATCGGCAAAAAAAGGTTGACCCTGTTGCGCTCTTTACACTGTTGTGCTCTTTACGGTCTACAGTGGCCAATTCCATTCCATCCTCCGCACATCTGGGACAGGGGAGCAAAGCCGAAGCAGCCAGCGAAGCAAAATAAAATGCTGCACAAAACAGCGGCTTAGGCACCACCTCTGGAGGGGTTGGACAGACGACACAGTGTCAGGACCATTCTTTATACTGATGGTGTAGGGCGAGAAACATGCAACAGAGAGCAGGAGGTGGGCCAAAGACCGGCAATGATAGGTGGATATATATGTGGGATAGATGTCGAGATGCCGACTAGGGTGAGAAATGGAAATAAAACAATTGGTTGTCATATAAGGAGAAATGTTGAGGAGTGGAACGTAAACCGCAGCGAGAGATATGTTGGAAGTGGACGTTCGGCGAGGGAATAGTGGGGATATGAAAGGGAAGTGAAGAACTCGGGGAAGATATATGAGTACGGAAAAGGGGGAGTAGCAGGGTGACAAGGCAGAGAGAGCAATATTTGCGTACTAGTGCGGGGACGGGGTAAGGGGTATTACACGTGCGGATGTTCAAGAAGGAGATGTAGATGCTTGGAAATCGAAGTAAGACAAAACCATGAACGAAATTTGCGGATGACATCTGGAAATACATGGCTTTGGGCAAGAACGGCATGTCCCATCCATGCTTTGAGAGGTGGCGGACAATCCCCCCATGTTTTGTGAAACGTGTTTTTGCATAAAAGTTCCCATCCGACCGCGTGCTGCGGAATCGCGGCCGCATGCATGGTCAGCTGGCTCAGACTCTGAAAATAATTAAATTACAATTTTAAATGATTGCCCAATTTGCGTTTTACTTCTCATGCATGGACTCACGGCCTGAAACAGGTGAACTTTTGTATGATATCCCGAACTGATCTACTGTACATACACCACTCTTACGCACTGAATGGTTAATATCCACCGTTCGGAACAGATCGGCCGATTCACGACATGAGGCTGTCTGGTAAGTGGTCCTTTCCACATAATCAATGGCACAGATACACACACACATACACACTTACAATTACACACATATCCGCAATCCATCGTGGTCTCTGTCTCTCTCACACAAATACACACACTCACACACTCACACACACACACACACACACACACACACACACACACACACACACACACACACACACACACACACACACACACACACACACACACACACACACACACACACACACTCACACACACACACACGCGCAAACGTGGTTTTCACAAAAATAGGATGGCCAAATAAGGGATGGCACACATCACGGAGTTTGCATAATCCACAGCGAATCAATAATCTAAAAACAATCCTCTGGGAAGGTGATGGACGGATGAGTCCGAACAGTGATAGGGACAGACAATAGAGTTAGGAGATAACCCGTTCTCAATGGTCCAGCAGTGAACCGTGATTAAAACGACGTCTTTGTTCATTTCAGGGAAGTGTCCAACCGAATACCCGCAGCAGAGATTTCACCCCGGGGAGCGGGAGATCTTGGGTGTAAAAGTGATGTCGCAAATTATTGAAGTCATAACAAATTTGGGCAAGTTTGTAATTTATTTAAGGCAAAATCTTAGATATTAAGAGGGTTAAAGCAAAAGTGTTTAATTGTCATGTGCATAATTTCAAATGTTTTATATCCACATGTAACGAATGCGATGCAAGCTGCACAAACTGTAAGTGCTGTGAATGCGTGAGAAATATGGGTCCTTACAGAATGTTTTCCAATATACACTGTGAAGTTCTATGAGATAACCACCGATATTCTATGAGATTTTCTTATCGCATTCTACTGATTTGAACCATAATTATGAGTACGACCGGGCCTCGCGTGAAGCCAGATTCAGGGCACTGGTCAGGCACACAATTGCCTCCAACACATGACACAGCGAGCAGGGGGCTGCATGGAACCACATGGCTACAAATCCGAGATGTTTCATTTTGCTACCCACATTTGCTCTACTAGTCCTCATATTGTTGGCGTGCGATCGTAAATTGTGGTACTAAGATAACAACTTGGAATGAAAGGAAATAATGCTGACTTTGTTGGGTGAGAGGAGTGGAGCGTTAAGATTCTGTGTGGACATGCGGCAACATTCGGCCACACACACACACACACACACACACACACACACACACACACACACACACACACACACACACTCGCATATATATATATATATATATATATATATATATATATATATATATATATGTATATATATATATATATATATATATATATATATATATATATATATATATATATATATATATTCAAAATATATCTGTGTAACTAAAAGTCTCATCTTGACCACTTCCTGTCTACGGTGTTAATTGATTTGATAAAAAACGCTACTCTATATCGCTATGATTTTTGGCCACGTTACTGACAGTTCTCCGCTGCAGCAACCCCAAGGACTTTTCCGATCGCTGAAAAATACAAAAGTTATGAATGTTTAAAGATTCTTGAGATCAGCTGATTGGTCCTCTCGCCTGTCAATCACCATGATTAAGGTAACGCCCCTTCCGGGGGGGGGGGGGGCAGGACGATAAAACCCCGAATGCCTGGACGTGAGTCAGTCACTCTGGAAGGCCGCGAAGGAGAGGCCACAACTGTGATTCTGCTGTGCGTCTACTATGTGCTTGCTTTGTTATGCTTTGTTATCCCGCAATGTGGTGGCAATAAATGATGATTGGTTAACCCTTTATGTGCTTGCAATAAATCATGTGTTACCCCGCAAGATGGTTGCAAAACATTATGATTGGTTAGCCCTTAATGTACTTGGAATAAATTGTTTTTCAACCCCCACTGTATTTGCAAGGAATACATGGTTTCTCAGCCCCCACTATGTTTGCTAGGAATACATGGTTTATCAGCCCCCAATATTTTTAATCCAAAGGTCCCGCTCATTCCATAACTTCGGCTGAGTGGAAAGGTCGCTCTGATTGTGTAAATTCCGCTAAGTGCAGAGGTCACGCTGATTGTGGAAGTGCCGCTGACCGTAAAAGCTGCACAGTGGAGAGGCTGTGCACAGCCGTGCGGGTAGAGTCAAGAATGTTTACTGTGATATATATGGTGTGTGAGTCTGTGTCCGTGTGTCTGTGCGTGTGTCTCTCTGTGTCTGCGTCAGTCTGTGTGCGTGCGCGCGCGCGTGTGTGTGTGTGTGTGTGTGTGAGAGAGTGAATCTGTGTGCGGGGGGGGGGGGGGGTGAGGTTGTGTGTGTGCGACTTGAAATTGATTTACTTCATTTGAAATGGATTGGCATGACTTGATATGACTCGACGACTTGAAATGGATTGGATTGACGTGATTTGATTTGACTTGACTTGACTTGAAGTAGATGGATTTGACTTGAAATGGATTGGCTTGACTTGAAATAAATTGACTTGAAATGGATTGCCTTGACTAGACCTGACTTGACTTCAAATAGATTGACGTGACTTGAAATGATTTGACTTGACGTGACTTGACTTGAAATTGAGTGACATCACTTGATTGACACGAAATGGATTGACTTGACCTGACTTGAAATGGATTAACTTTACATGACTTGACTTGAAATGGATTGACTTGAAATTGATTTGACTTGACGACTTGAATTAACTTGAAATGGATTGACTTGACTTAGATTGCCTTAACTTGACATGGATTGACGACTTGAAATGGATTGACTTGAAAGGGATTGACTTGACTTGAAAGGGATTGACCACTTGAAATGGAATTACTTGACTCGAAATGGATTGACTTGAACGAATACGCCACAGTCGTTACAGACTTCATTAAGGAATGTGTGGAGGACTGCATCCCCACAAAAACCCTTCCGAGTGTTTCCCAATCAGAAACCTTGGATGAATTTTGAGATCCGCACTCTTCTGAACACCAGACACCGGGCATTCATGTCTGATGATACAGTGGTCTACAAGAAGTCCAGATACGACCTTGGTAAGGCCATCAAAAAGGCCAAAAGGGAGTTCTGCTTCAAGCTGGAGTATGAGACAGATGCTCGGCAGCTGTGGCGGGGCCTGAATGCAATCACCTCCTACAAGGCGAAATCAGGAGGTAGCTCGAATGTCGGCGAAACAACACTCCCTGATGAGCTCAATGCGTTTTATGCACGCTTTGATAGGGAGAACACCGATGTGCCTTCCCGAGCCCCAATTCGCTGTGATGGTGTTTCAGTCTCAGTTACAGAGGCCGACGTCAGGAAATCCTTCAGAGGGCTGAACTTTCAAAAAAGCGCCCGGACCTGATGGTATACCTGGTCGTGTTCTAAAAACCTGTGCGGACCAACTGGCTGGAGTTTTTACGGACATTTTCAACCTCTCACTCTGAGGTCTGATGGTCCCACCTGCTTCAAAAGGGCATCAATTATACCAGTGCCCAAGAAGAGCAAGGTGACGTGCCTCAATGACAATCGACCTGTGGCACTAATGCCTGTGGTGATGAAGTGCTTCGAGAGGTTGGTCATGGCGCAAATCAACTCCTACCTCGACAGAAACATGGACCTACTGCAGTTCGCTTACCGCCACAACAGATCGACAGTGGATGCGATCTCGCTGGCTCTCCACTCTGCTCTGAACCACTTGGAAAACAAAACTCATATGTCAGGCTGTTATTCATTGATTACAGCTCGGCATATAATACTATCATCCCCTCCAAGCTGGTTACCAAACTCGAAGAACTGGGTCTATTTACGTATAGAATGGTATATGGACACACTGATCTGTTTTGTAGTCAATGCCTACTATGTTCTGTTGTGCTGAAGCAAAGCATGAATTTTATTGTCCTATCAGGGACACATGACAATAAACTCACTTGAACTTGAACTTGACCTGACTTGAAATGGCTTGACCTGACCTGACTTGCTTCAAATAGATTGACTTGACTTGAAATGGATTGACTTGACTTGCCTTGAAATTATTTCACTTGACATGACTTGAAATGATTTGACTAGATTTGACTTGACTTGAAATGGATTGATTGACTTGAAATGGATTGACTGACTTGAAATGGATTGACTTGACTTGAAATGGATTGACTTGACTTGAAATGGATTGACTTGACTTGAAATGGATTGACTTGACTTGACTTGACTTGATTTGAAATGGATTGACTTGACTTGACTTGATTTGAAATGGATTGACTTGACTTGACTTGACTTGATTTGAAATGGATTGACTTGACTTGAAATGGATTGACTTGACTTGAAATGGATTGACTTGACTTGAAATGGATTGACTTGACATGACTTGACTTGAAATGGATTGACGACTTGAATGGACTTGAAATTGATTGAACTGACTCAAAATGGACAAACTTGACTTGAAATAGATTGACTTGACTTGACATGAAATGGATTGACTTGACTTGACTTGAAATGGATTGACTTGACTTGAAATGGATTGACTTGACTTGACTTGACTTAAGGTGCGTTGACTTGACTTGGCTTGAAATGGATTGAATTGACTTAAAATGGATTGACTGACTGGACTGAAATAGATTGTCTTGACTTGACTTAAGTTGAGCTGACTTGAAATCTATTGATTTGACATTAAATAGATTGACTTGATTTGACATGAAATGGATTGAGTTGACTTGAAATGGATTGGTTGACTTCACTTTAATTGGATTGACTTGACTTGACTTGAAATAGATTGACTTGACGTGACTTGAAATGGGTTGACGTGACTTGAAATGGGTTGACGTGACTTGAAATGGATTGTGTTGACTTGAAATTGATTCACTTGACTTGAAATGGATTGACCTGACTTGAAATGGATTGACTAGTTTTGACTTGAAATTGATTGACTTGTCGTGACTTGACGAAATAGATTGGCTTGGCTTGAAGTGCATTAATTTGACGAAATGAATTGACTTGACGAAGTGGATTGATTGACGTGACTTGATATGGATTGACTTGAAATGGGTTAACTTGACCTTAACTGGATTGACTTGACTTGAAATGGATTGACTTGACTTGGAATGGATTGATTTGACTTGGAATAGATTTACTTGACTTGGAATGGATTGCCTTGACTTGGAATGGCTTGACTTGACTTGGAATGGCTTGACTTGACTTGGAATGGCTTGACTTGACTTGGAATGGCTTGACTTGACTTGGAATGGCTTGACTTGACTTGGAATGGCTTAACTTGACTTGGAATGGCTTGACTTGGATTGGAATGGCTTGACTTGGATTGGAATGGCTTGACTTGGATTGGAATGGATTGACTTGACTTGACTTGAAATGGATTGGATTGACTTGGATTGACTTGACTTGATTTGACTTGAATGGATTGGATTGGAATTGACTTGACCTTGACTTTGGATTGACTTGGATTGACTTGACTTGACTTGAAATGGATTGGATTGACTTGGATTGACTTGACTTGACTTGACTTGAAATGGATTGGATTGACTTGGATTGGCTTGACTTGACTTGACTTGAAATGGATTGGATTGGCTTGGATTGACTTGACTTGAAATGGATTGGATTGACTTGGATTGACTTGACTTGACTTGAAATGGATTGGATTGGATTGACTTGACTTGACTTGAAATGGATTGACTTGACCTGACTTGACTTGAAATGGATTGATTTGACTTGAAATGGATTGAATAACTTGACTTGACTTGAAATGGATTGACTTGAAATGTATTGTTTGCCCTGCACTCACTGTACTTGACTTGACCCACAACACCCATGCTGGCGCTCCAGAAAGCCCCCCTTTACCCCCCCCCAACCCCCACTGGCCAGCAATATTGGAATTGGTGGAGAGGTGGAATATTGCAACGGGGGACCAGCCCTTCCGTGAGAAGCTGGGACCCAACGGTTCCCACTTAGACTAGTATAACATATACACAAAACGACAGCCAGTGAGTAACACGAAGGAGACATACAATAAATAAGACTTATCGGTAGGGCACCAGAAGTTCTGGGGAAGTCCCAGTCCACTGTTTCCATTGTAGAAATGAGGGTTAATGAATAACGCAGACAAGCCCAATCACCAA
Source organism: Okamejei kenojei (assembly GCA_035221665.1). NCBI lineage: Eukaryota > Metazoa > Chordata > Chondrichthyes > Rajiformes > Rajidae > Okamejei > Okamejei kenojei. The sequence goes on along the minus strand of JAVHYY010000384.1, from coordinate 64,459 downwards.
GCCAGCCGCTCACGTTGTGCATTAATTAGCTTATCTTTAAGCAATACCGGGAAGAGGAATTTATTGAAACGGGTGTTGTCCGCGTCTTTTGAATTTCTGCAAGCTTGATTGTGATAGTTTGTGTGGTCGAATAGGCCAAGCCGAACCACCGCTAGCTTTATTGAACAGTCTCGCATTTTGGGCACCTCTCCCCCTCCCCAACTCTCCCCCTCCCCACCTTTTCCCCCTCCCCACCTCTGCCCCCCACCTCCCCCCCCCTTTCCCCCCCTCTCCCCCCCCCCTCCCCCCCTCTCACCCCCTCTTCCCCCCATCTCCCCCGCCTCTCCCCCCCTCTCCCCCCCCTCTCCCCCCCTCTCCCCTCTCCCCTCCCCCCCTCCCCCCCCTCTCCCCCCCCTCTCCTCCCCCCCTCTCCCCCCTCTCCCAATTCACTTTAATTGGATTGACTTGACTTGACTTGAAATAGATTGACTTGACGTGACTTGAAATGGGTTGACGTGACTCGAAATGGGTTGACGTGACTTGAAATGGGTTGACGTGTCTTGACATGGTTTGACTTGAAATTAATTGACTAGACTAAAAGTGGATTGACTAATCTTCACTTGATTTGCTTGACTTGCAATGGATTGACTTGACTGACTTTAAATTGAATGACTTTACTTGACTTGAAATGGATTGAGTTGACTTGAAATTGATTCACTTGCCTTGAAATGGATTGACCTGACTTGAAATGGATTGACTAGTCTTGACTTGAAATTGATTGACTTGTCGTGACTTGACTTGAAATAGATTGGCTTGGCTTGAAGTGCATTAATTTGACTTGAAATGGATTGACTTGACGAAGTGGATTGATTGACGTGACCCCCCCCCCCTCTCCCCCCCCTCTCCCCCCCTCTCCCCCCCTCCCCCCCCCCCCCTCTCCCTCCCCTCTCCCCCCCCTCCCCCCCCCTCTCCCCCCTCTCCCCCCCTCTCTCCCCCCCTCTCCCCCTTATTGGAGGGCGGTTACAAATATCTTATCCTACACCTCCCACTTTATCTCACCCTATATCAACTCTACCCATACTTTATTACGCGCAGTCCTGTGAACTTATAAACAGTTGTAGGGTGGTCGTGTCCGTCAGGTTAAAATATAATCTTACCCAAAAAAGAGAGAGTGGAGGAAACGATCGCAAGCGGAAGTAAGGAATGAGACTCGTCATGAGACACTGTAATTCAGAGGGCCACTAATCTAAGACTGCAGCCATTCCCTACCGTCCTCCAAACCGGCCGGAGATTCCTCGGTGGAGTCAACAAGAGTCGGGCTGGTACGGTCAATCTCACCCGGGTGGGGTGAAGGCTGGGAGAGGAGAGCAGGGTTGCACTGCGCCCCCATGTCCCGGTTGTAATGCGGGCCCCGGGGAGAGTGATGAATTATCCGTGGAAAGGCTGTGGAAGGGCGAACGCTTGTGGGGATGGTGGGGGGGGGGGGGGGGGGTTCACTTATATGGTGAATAGTCACCGAATCTCGTTATATTTGGAGTTGTGTTGGGCCTTGGTTCTACCTTGTATTGGGACCCTGTGTGTCGGAAGCCTTGGTTCTGTGTCCCTGTGGAAATAACCGGGCCCAGAGGAGGAAGCGTTACATTCACTATTTGTGATAGTTCATCTCGGTTGTTGATGCCACGGGTGGGCATTGGTAGGGGTTGTAGGAGTGAGGGGTGGGGGTGTTAAGGCAGGAGGAGGAGAAGGAGGAAGAGAGTCGACCAGACGCAAGTTCACTTGTTCCACCATCTCCCCAATCTTTTCCAGGATTGTAGTCTACCTCCTGGTGCCTTCTACAAAGGACTGTGTCCCAGAGCCAGTGTATAGGGTGTGGTTGTCAGGGAAGTGTCCTACAGTCACCCCCCAGTCTCCCCTGTATGCAAATCCAGACTCGGCAAATGACTGATTCTTAAGAGCCCCATAAAATGGCTTAAAAACTAGTAATATTTGGGCCTTTAATAATGGGAATTAGCCTCTGAGATATGGCTACATTCTGTAAATAAGCAAAATGTTAAAAAAATCAAACATTGCCTACCACTAACCCTCTCAAGTCTTAAGGTGGGGAGTGGAGGGTAGATTAAGTAGGAACTTCAAGGTCAACTTTGTTTTCCACAAAGGTTGGTAGATGTATGGGACAAGCTGCCAAATGAGGTAGTTGAGGCTGGTACCATTGCAACATTTAAGAAATATAAGACAAAGTGGGACCCGTTGGTTCCCAGCTTCACATGGGAGGGTTGGTCCCCCAACGAAATATTCCACCGCTCGACCAACTCCAATATTGCTGGCCATTGGGGGGGGGGGGGGGTGTTCCTGGAGCGCTAGCGTGGGTGTTGTTGGCCGAAGTGACTGGTTTACAGAGGACTAGTATGGACATTGTGGGCCGAATGGGTTCTTGGGCTGGCAGCTCAGTCACTGAGGCCTGGCATCTCAGTCACTCAGGCCTGGAAGGCTGGCTGCTCAGTAACTTAGGCCTGGCGGGCTGGCAGCAAAGAAACTGCCAGAAAATTTGCTCAAAACAGGTGACAGGCTCTGTGAGAGAGAAGGGGAGAGGGTGGGGAATCAATTTTAGACATTTTCATGTTTTTTTACAGATCACAACAATGAAGGAGGAAAGTCTATCCTTGCGCGGATCTCTGGAGCGCTAGTATGGGTGTTGTGGGACTGGTTTCCAGAAGGCTAGTATGGACATTGTGGATTGAATGGATTCTTGGACTCGCAGTTCAGTGAGTTATGGCTGGTGGGCTGGCAGTTCACTTACTCATGGCTGGTGGGCTGGCATTTCACTCACTCATGGCTGGTGGGCTGATATTAAATTCAAACACGACTGGTGTTGTGGCATATCACTCGGTCAAACCACCTCCCTTCTCGCCCCCCACACATTCAGACAATCTCCCCTCAACATCTCCCCCTATGCACTATTAGTGGCTCTCCGACACCGTGGCCATTCCTGTCTATTAGGTTGCCATTGTGATGAAGAACACGCTGGTATGGCAAGTAAAAAAAATGATTTATTAAAGTTTAAAATGTGAATTACTCTTTAAATATAACAATTTAAATGTTAAAGATGAGATTTATTAAGTAAAGCTTTCTTGTTGTATCGTTTGTGTTCTGCTACTCACTGCCTCTTGATTCCTCTTTGCTGTTGATAAAAAATAGACAATTCTAATGCAGAGATTGAGCCGTCAAATTTTAACAAAGCAAATCTGAGAATTTACCTCAAAAGTCATCATTCAGGGACAGCCAGCAAATCCAATCTCACAGCACTTCCAGCAGCGTACAGGGCAGCCAGCAAATCCAATCTCGCAACACTTTACGCAGAGCGAAGGGCCAGGCAGCAAATCCAATCTCGCAGCACTTCAACCGGTGTGCAGGGCCAGGCCAGCAAATCCAATCTCGCAGCACTTCAAGCGGAGTGCAGGACAGCAAATTCTCACACACGCACACACGCACACGCGCGCGCACACAGACATGCACACGCAGACTCACCCTCACATACATGCACAGACTCACACATATACACTCATCCCCTCCACCTCACACTCACACCCTGCACCGCACACATACACTCCCACATACACACACAACACACGCACTCACACATGCACACATACACGCACACACAGATGCAGTCACCCGCATATACTGACACACACACTCACACACATACTCGCATTCACACACACTCACCTATACTCACACACTTATGCTCACGCTCACAGACTCATACACACACACACTTACATACACACATACGCTCACAGACTCATACACACACATACTCAAAGACACATAACACAATTACACACACACACACTCTAACATACACACACTGACACACACACACGCACACACACACACACTCTAACATACACACTGACACACACACACACTATATATATGAAAGTACACTTTATTGAATCTACTCATAAGGTTGAGCGCGGCTTCTCCACTAGGGGGCTTCCAAACATGGCAAGGGCCAGCCAGAAAATCCAAACTCGCAGCACTTCAAGCAGAGTACAGGGCCAGCCAGCAAATCTATTCTCCCAGCACTTCAACCGGTGTGCAGGACCAGGCCAGCAAATCCAATCTCACAGAACTTCAAGTGGAGTGCAGGGCCAGGCAGCAAATCCAATCTCTCAGCACTTCAAGCAGAGTACAGGACCAGCCAGCAAATACAATCACGAAACACTTGAAGCGGAGTGCAGGGCAAGCCAGCAAATCCAAACTCGCATCACCCCAAGCAGAGTGCAGGGCCAGCCAGCAAATCCAACCTCTCAGCATTTCAAGCAGAGTGCAGGGCCAGTCTGTAAATGCAATCACGCAGCACTTCAAACGGAGTGCAGGGCCAGCTAGCAAATCCAAGCTCTCGGCACTTCAAGTAGAGTGCAGGCCATCCAGCAAATTCAATCTCGCAGCAATTCAAGCGGAGTGCAGGACCAGCCAGCAAATCAAATCTCGCAGCACTTCAACCGGTGTGCAGGACCAGGCCAGCAAATCCAATCTCACAGAACTTCAAGCGGAGTGCAGGACAACACACACGCATACACACACACACACACACACACACACACACACACACACACACACACACACACACACACACACACAGACACGCACAGGCTTACGCACATACACACACTTCTTGGCGCTGCCACTTCTGGAAGAAGTGGTGGCGCTGGCTGGCAGCTGCGGCTCACCTGCAGTCCATCTGTTTTTTATTTTATTTTTGTCTTCTTGTGTCTGTTTTAGTTATTATTTTGGTTTATTAGCCTGTGTATGTGTGTGAGGGTGGGAGAAACAGGGTTTTAATCTCTCCCTTCGGGGGGATGCGACTTTTTGCTTGTCGTCTCTCCCATCACCGTCTCGGTTTGTGCTGAGGCCCTAATAGCGGAGCTGGCGGCCTTGGAGCTATGGCGGCCTTCCAGCTTCCAGCAGTAGCGGCATGGCTTCGGAGCTTCAGCGGCGACCTGGTTTCGGGGCTGTGGCGCTCCGGCGGTGATCTGGCTATCGGGGCTGCGGTGTTCCAGCGGCGACCTGGCTCCGGGGCTGCGGTGCTCCAGCGGTGACCTGGCTTCAGGGCTGCGGTGCTCCAGTAGTAACCAGGCTGCGGTGCTCCGGCGGCGACCTGGCCTTTGGGGCTGCGGTGCTCCAGCGACATTCCAGCGCCGACCTGGCTTCTGGCCTGCGGTGCTCCAGCGGCGACCTGGCTTTGGAGCTGTGGTGCTCCAGCGTTCCAGCGGAGGGCCCTGTGGCGGTGTTCTGGCATTCCGGCGACGGCGGTGGCCGCAGCCCGGCTTCGGAGGTTCGGCCGCGGGCCTGGTGGACGGCAGCATCGGACGCCTGGATCTCCTCAGCGCAGAGAGAGAGATCAAGGAGGGAAGAAGACAGAGACTCTAAGACTTTTGCCTTCCACCACAGTGAGGAGGTGCCTGGTGAACTCACTGTGGTGGATGTTAAATATGTGTTCATTGTGTGTTTTGTTTTTTTATTATATGTTATGACTGCAAGGTAACGGAATGTCGTTCAGACCAAAAGGTCTGAATGACAATAAAGGATAATCTAATAAAGGATAATCTAATACACTCACACCCTCCACCTCATACTCGCACTCACACCCTGCACCACGCACATACACTCCCACATACACACACAACACACACATATACACTCACACATACACACAGACGCAGTCACATGCATATACTGACACTCACGCACACATATACTCGCATTCACACACACTCACCTACACACACACACTTACACTCATACACTCACACTCAGAGACTCATACACACACATATACTCAAGGACACATCACACACACACACACACACACACACACACACACACACACACACACACACACACACACACACACACACACACACACACACACACACACACACACACACACACACACACTGACACACACACTATATATATGAAAGTAAACTATATTGAATCTACTCATAAGGTTGAGCGGCTTCTCCACTAGGGGGCTTCCACACATGGCAATCCAAACTTGCATCACTTCAAGCAGACTGCAGGGCCAGCCAGCAAATCCATTACCCCAGGACTTTAAGCGGAGTGCAGGGTTAGGCCAGCAAATCAAATCTCGCAGCACTTCAAGCAGAGTGCAGGCCAGCAAATCCAAACTCGCAACACTTCAAGTGGAGTGCAGGGCCAGGCAGCAAATCCAATCTCGCAGCACTTCAAGCAGAGTGCACGGCCAGCCACCAAGTCCAATCTCGCAGCATTTCACGCAGAGTGCAGGGCCAGCCAGCAAATCCAATCTCGCAGCCCTTCAAGTGGCATGCAGGGCCAGGCCAGCAAAACAATATGGCACCACTTCAAGCAGAGTGCATGGCCAGGCCAGCAAATCCAATCTCGCAGCACTTCAAACGGAGTGCAGGGCCAGGTCAGCAAATCCAATATCGCAGCACTTCCAGTGGTGTGCAGGAACAAGGCAGCAAATCCAATCTTGCTGCATTTCAAACAGAGTGCAGAGCCGGGCCAGCAAATCCAATCTCGCAGCACGTCACTCGGAGTGCAGGGCCACGCCAGCAAATCCAATCTCGCACCACCTCAAGCAGAGTGCATGGCCAGGCCAGCAAATCCAATCTTGCAGTACTTCAAACGGAGTGCAGGGCCAGGCCAGCAAATCCAATATCGCAGCACTTCCAGTGGTGTGCAGGACCAAGGCAGCAAATCCAATCTTGCTGCACTTCAAGCAGAGTGCAGGGCCAGGCCAGCAAATCCCATCTCGCAACACTGCAAGGGGAGTACAGGGCCAGGTAGCAAATCCAATCTCGCAGCACTTCAAGTGGTGTGGAGGGCCAGGCCAGCAAAACCAGTCTCGCAGCACTTCAAGTGGAGTGGAGGGCCAGGCCAGCAAATCCAATCTCACTGCACGTCAAGCAGTGTGCATGGACAGGCCAGCAAATCCAATCTCACAGCAGTTGAAGCGGAGTGCAGGGCCAAGCAGCAAATCCAATCTCGTGGCACTTCAAGCGGTGTGCAGGGCCAGGCCAGCAAATCCAGTCTCGTAGCACCTCAAGCGGAATGCAGGGCCACGGCAACAAATCCAATCTCGCAGCACTTCAAGTGGAATGCAAGGCCAGGCCAGCAAATCCAAAATTCGCAGCACATCACGTAGAATGCAGGGCCAGGCCAGCAAATCCAATCTCGCAGCACTTCAAACGGAGTGCACGACCACACCAGGAAATCAAATCTTGCAGCACTTCAAGCGGAGTGTAGGGCCAGGGCAGCAAATCCAATCTCGCAACACTTGAAGCGGAGTGCAGGGCAAGACAGCAAATCCAAACTCGCAGCACTTCAAGCGGATTGCAGGGCCGGGCCAGCAAATCCAATCTCGCAGCACTTCAAGAGGAGTGCAGGGCCACGCCAGCAAATCCAATTCTCGCTGCATTTCAAGCAGTGTGCATGGAAAGGCCAGCAAATCCAATCTCGCAGCAGTTGAACCGGAGTGTAGAGCCAGGCCAGCAAATCCAATCTCACAGCACGTCAAGCGGAGTGCAGGGCCAGGCCAGCAAATCCAATCTCGCTACACTGCAAGCACAGTGCAGAACCAGGCAGTAAATCCAAACTCACAGCACCTCAAGCCGAGTGCAGGGCCACGCCTGCAAAACCAGTCTCGCAGCACTTCAAGTGGTGTGGAGGGCCAGGCCAGCAAATCAAATCTTGCAGCAGTTCAAGCGGAGTGCAGAGCCAGGCCAGCAAATCCAATTTCGCAGCACTTCAAGCGGAGTGCAGATCAGCAAATTCACACACACACACACACACACACACACACACACAACACACACACACACACACACACACACACACACACCGTTCACCTCACGCGTGCAATTACACACACACACACACCCACAAACACAGCATGGCCGCTACATCGGAAGTGGTGGCGCTGCCTTGTAGGTGCGGCTCACCTGCAGTCCATTTTGTCATTTCTTTTTTTTGTTTTCTTTTTGTCCCGTTTCAGTTTATTTTGGTTTGTTGGGTTGTGTATTTGTGAGGGGAGAAGCTTGTTTTTGGCCACTTCTGGGCTGTGGCGGCGTTCCGGCGGCGTGACTTCGGGGCTGTGGTGGCGTTGCGGCAGCGGCGACCCGACTTTGGGGCTGTGGCGGCGTTCCGGCGGCCCGAACTCGGGGCTGTGGCGGCATTCCGGCAGTAGCCACCCGACTTCGGAGCCTTGGAGGGGCAGGCCAGCAAATCCAATCTCGCAACACTTCAAGCGGAGTGCAGGGCCAGGCAGCAAATCCAATCCCGCAGCTCTTCAAGCGGCGTGCAAGGCCAGGCCAGGCCAGCAAAACCAGTCTCGCAGCACTTCAAGTGGTGTGGAGGGCCAGGCCAGCAAATACAATCTCACTGTACTTCAAGCAGAGTGCATGGCCAGGCCAGCAAATCCAATCTCACAGCAGTTCAAGCAGAGTGCAGAGCCAGGCCAGCAAATCCAATATCGCAGCACTTCAAGTGGAGAGCAGGGGCACGCCAGCCAATCCAATCGAAACTTGGAGTAGTTGCATTCAATTCCCTCGTCCAAATCATTAACATATACATATTGTAAATAGCTGGGGTCCCAGCACTGAGCCTTGTGGTACCCCACTGGTCACTGCCTGCCATTCCGTTTACTCCTACTCTTTGCTTCCTGTCTGCAAGCCAGTTCTCTATCCACATCAATACTGAACTCCCAATACCGTGTGCTTTAAGTTTGTATAGTAATCTCTTCTGTGGGACGTTGTCGAAAGCCTTCTGAAAGTCTGGACATAACACGTCCACTGGTTCTCCCTTATCCACTCTACTAGTTACATCATCGAAAAATTCTATAAGATTCGTCAGACATGATTTACCTTTCGTAAATCCATGCTGACTTTGTCCAATGATTTCACCACTTTCCAAATGTGCTGCTATCCCATCTTTAATACTGACTATAGCAGTTTCCCCACTACCGATGTTAGATTAACTGGTCTGTAATTCTCCGCTTTCTCTCTCCCTCCTTTTTTAAAAAGTGGGGTTACATTAGATACCCTCCAATCCTCAGGAACGACTCCAGAATCTAAGGAGTTTTGAAAAATTATCACTAATGCATCCATTATTTCTGTCGCTACTTCCTTGAGTACTCTGGGATGCAGACTATCTGGCCCTGGGGATGTATCCCCAGAGTAGACAATATACAATAGTTGCAGGAGTAGGCCATTCGGCCTTTCGAGACATCCCCAATCAGTACCCGTTCCTGCATTCTCCCCATATCCCTAAACACCGGTATTTTTAAGAGCCTTATCTAGCTCTTTCTTGAAAGCATCCAAATAACCTGCCATAGGGCAGAGAATTCCACAGACTCACCACTCTCTGTCAGAAAAAGTGGTTCCTCGTCTCCGTACTAAATGGCTTACTACTTATGCTTAAACTGTGGCACCTGGTTCTGGACTGGGCCTGGCCAGCAAACTCCAATCTCGCAGCACTTCAAGCGGAGTGCTGGCCAGCAAATTCACACACACACACACACACACACACACACACACACACACACACACACACACACACACACACACACACACACACACACACACACACACACACAGAAACACACAAACACACATCGTGCACCTCACACAAGCACAATCTCGCAACACTTCAAGCGGAATGCAGGGCCAGGCCAGCCAATCCAATCTCGCTGCACTTCAAACAGAGTGCAAGGTCAGGCCAGCAAATCCAATCTCGCAGCAGTTCATGTAGAGTGCAGAGCCAGGCCAGCCAATCCAATCTCGCTGCACTTCAAACAGAGTGCATGGCCAGGCCAGGAAATCCAATCTCGCAGCAGTTGAAGCGGTGTGCAGAGCCAGGCCCGCAAATCCAATATCATACACTCACAGCCACATACACACACATTCAGACTCGTACATACACACACACACACACACACACACACAAATACACACACTGACACACACACACACACACACACACACACACACACACACACACACACACACACACACACACACACAGATGCACTCACACACACACACTGACTCACACAACATATATATGACAGTAAACTTTCTTGAATCTACTCAAAAGGCTGATCGTGGCCTCGGCACTGTGGGGCTTCCGCAGTCATCGGCACCTCCGCAATCAGCGTGACCGCCATATCGGAAGTGGCGGCGCTGCCTTGCAGCTGCGGCTCGCCTGCAGTCCGATTTGTCATTACTTGTTTTTGTTTTCTTTTTGACCCGTTTCAGTTTATATTGGTTTGCTGGGTTGTGTATGTGTGGGGGGAGAAGCTCTAGACCGACCTCGGGGCTGTGTCGGCGTTCCGGCGGCCCGAGATCGGGGCTGTGGTGGCATTGCTGCGGCGGCGGCCCGACTTCGGGGCTGTGGCAGCGTTCCGGCGGTGGCGACCCGACTTCGGAGCCTCGGAGGGCCTGGCCAGCAAATCCAATCTCGCAGCACTTCAAGCGGAGTGCAGGACCAGGCCAGCAAATCAAATCTCGCTGCACTTCAAACAGAGTGCATGGCCAGGCCAGCAAATCCAATCTCGCAGCAGTCCAAGCGGTGTGCAGAGCCTGGCCCGCAAATCCAATATCATACACTCACAGACACATTCACACACATTCACAGACTCGTACACACACACACACACACACACACACACACACACACACACACACACACACAAATACACACACTGACACACTGACACACACACACAAACACACACACACACACACACACACACACACACACACACACACACACAGATGCACTCACACACACACACTGACTCACACAAACACACTGACTCACACAACATATATATGACAGTAAACTTTCTTGAATCTACTCAAAAGGCTGAGCGTGGCCTCGGCACTGTGGGGCTTCCGCAGTCATCGGCACTTCCGCAATCAGCGTGACCCCCACATCGGAAGTGGCGGCGCTGCCTTGCAGCTGCGGCTCGCCTGCAGTCCGTTTTGTCATTTTTTGTTGTTTTATTTTTGTCCCGTTTCAGTTTATTTTGGTTTGTTGGGTTGTGTATGTGCGGGGGAGAAGCGTGTGTATTTGGTCTCTTCCTTTGGGGGCGGGGGGGGGGTGCGACCTTTTCTTGTCATATCCACCTTCTCCGTCTCTGTTTGCACTGAGGCCCAATGGTGGCGGAGCTGGCGAACCAATAGCGTACCGGCGACCCAACGTCGGGGCTGTGGCGGCGTTGCTGCGGCGGTGGCCCGACCTCGGGGCTGTGGCGGCGTTCCGGCGTCCCGACATCGGGGCTGTAGTGGCGTTGCTGCGGCGGTGGCCCGACTTCGTGGTTGTGGTGGCGTTCCGGCGGCAGCGACCCGACTTCGGAGCCTCGGAGGCTCGGCCGCGGGCCCTGTGGACGATATCGTCGGGAGCTACCGCAACAACAGCTTCGTCCGCTGGACTGGAGGGTGGCAGCTTCGAACACCCCGGGCCGCGGAATTTGAACCGGCCCTTTCACGGAGCTCGGAATCAGCCGCGGGATTATTGACCATCACCCAGCGGGGTCACAACATAGAAGCATAGAAACATAGAAAATAGGTGCAGGTGTAGGCCATTCGGCCCTTCGAGCCTGCACCGCCATTCAATATGATCATGGCTGATCATACAACTCAGTATCCCTTACCTGCCTTCTCTCCATACCCCCTGATCTCTTTAGCCACAAGGGCCACATCTAACTCCCTCTTAAATATTGCCAATGAACTGGCCTCAACTACCTTCTGTGGCAGAGAATTCCAGGGATTCACCACTCTCTGTGTGAAAAATGTTTTTCTCATCTCGGTCCTAAGAGATTTCCCCCTTATCCTTAAACTGTGACCCCTTGTTCTGGACTTCCCCAACATCGGGAACAATCTTCCTGCATCTAGCCTGTCCAACCCCTTAAGAATTGTATACATTTCTATAAGATCCCCCCTCAATCTTCTAAATTCTAGCGAGTACAAGCCGAGTCTATCCAGTCTTTCTTCATATGAAAGTCCTGACATCCCAGGAATCGGTCTGGTCAACCTTCTCTGTACCCCCTCTATGGCAAGAATGTATTTCCTCAGATTTGGAGACCAAAACTGTACGCAATACACCAGGTGTGGTCTCACCAAGACCCTGTACAACTGCAGTAGAACCTCCTATACTCAAATCCTTTTGCTATTAAAGGTCGGAGGCCTGGATCGCCTCAGCACAGTGGGAGAGCAAGGAGGGAAGAGACAAAGACTTTGGGACTTTTGCCTTCCATCACAGTGAGGAGGTGCCTGGCGGACTCACTGTGGTGCATGTTAAACTGTGTTGTGTGTGTTTTGTTATTTTATTCTATTTTATGACTGCAAGGTTAAACCATTTCATTGTACGGTAAATGTGCAATGACAATAAAGTTGAATCTAATCTAATCAAATCAAATTTAACCTCTGCACTCACCGGAAAATACGCAATCAGCGCAACCTCTGCACTTCCCGGAAATTATGCAATCATCGCGACCCTATCCACTGAGCGGAAGTCACAGACTGAGCGGGACCTTTGGGCTAAATACAGTCGGACCTAATAAACCATTTATTCCTTCTGAACACAGTCGGACCTAATAAAGCATTTTTTCTTTCCAAACACAGTCGGACCTAATAAAGCATTTATTCCTTCAAGACACAGTCGGACCTAATAAAGAATTGCACTTGGCATTGGACCAATAAAGCATTGGACCTAATAAAGCATTGCAAAGCAAGGTCACTAGTGGCGCTGCACTGACAGCAGCCTCTGCCTGCAGCCCGTTTGTTTTTCCATCTTTTTTTAATTTTTAGTCAGTTAAACGTCTGTTTTTGGGGGAAACCTTAACTTTTCTATGTGGGGGAGGGGAGCAGGGTAAGGGGGAAACTAACTCCCAGTCGCTTACTGGTGGGGACGCGACTATTTCTCTGAGTCACGTCCTTGCACCCCACCTCATGACCTACCCCCTGGATTGGAGCGACCTGGCAAGCCGGAGACCGGCAACCGGACCAGAGCTGCAGCAGCGGCGGCGCTGGAGTCACCGCGGAGCGGGTGATACCTACCTTGGTCGCCGTTTGGAGCTCCGCAGCGCCGGGCCACTGCTCCAACACTGTGGACCTCTGGTTTGGAGAGCTTCCAACGTGGGCAGCGCTGAACAACTTTGTGGAGTCCTGGGGCCCTTTGCCGAGGGCCGCCAGTGTTTGTATTTCCATCCGGCGCGGCCTGTGGACTTTGGGAGCCGTGGACTCCGGTAGGAGGTGGCTGACTCGGGGTCCAGGCCGCTGAGGACATCCCCCAGCCCCGACGTCGGACCAACATCACCCTGGCGAGGGGCCTGAACATCGGGCCGCCCGTAGCAGCGACTGCGGAGGGCTCTGGGAGACCACGACCACGGGTGAACAGTGGGGAACATTGGGAAGAGACTGACTTTGGTGCCTTCCCTCACAGTGGGAAACTTTGATCCTGCTGTGTGGGGATGTTTTAAGTTGAATTCTATCTACTCTATGTTGTGTTCTTTATTTTGTTACTGTGTGGCTGTATGGTGATTTAATTTCACTGTGCCAATTGGCACACGTGACAAATAATATGTATCTGTATCTGTTTCTGTTTCAAGCACAGGCATGGCAGCAGGCCAAACAACTCATGGCATTGGCAGGACGGGCTAACAAATCATTTATTGCAAGTACACAAAGGGTTAACAAAGCATCATTCATTGCATGCACATTGCAGGCCAACATATCATTTACTGGAAGCACATTAAGGGTTAACAAATCATCATTCATTGAAAGCACATTTATTGCAAGCACATTACTGGCTAACAAATCATTTATTGCAAGCACATTAAGGGTTAACCAATCATCATTCATTGCAAGCACATTACTGGTTAACAAATCATTTATTGCAAGCACATTAAGGGTTAACAAATCATCATTCATTGCAAGCACATTACTGCGTTTCGCCTACAACACATAGTCCTCCGCCAGTTTCGCCACCTCCAACGTGACCCCACCACTAGCCACATCTTCCCATCTCCCCTCCTGCCTGGCTTCCGCAAAGACCACTCCCTCCGCAACTCCCTTGTCAATTCTTCCCTTCCCTCCCGCTCCACCCCTTCCCCGGGCACTTTCCCTTGCAACCGCAAGAGATGGTACACTTGTCGCTTTAACCTCCCCCCTCCACTCCAGTCAAGGACCCAAGCAGTCGTTCCAGGTCCGACAGAGGTTCACCTACACCTCCTCCAACCTCATCTATTGCATCCGCTGCTCTAGATGTCAGCTGCTCTATATCGGTGAGACCAAGCGGAGGCTTGGTGATCGTTTCACCGAACACCTCCGCTCGGTCCGCAATAACCAGCCCGACCTCCCGGTGGCTCAGCACTTCAACTCCATCTCCCATTCCGTATCCGACCTCTCTGTCGTGGGCCTCCACCACGACCAGTGAGCAACACCGCAAATTGGAGGAACTGCACCTCATATTCCGCTTGGGGAGCATGCATCCTCTTGGCATGAACATCGAATTCTTTCAATTCTGTTAACCCTTGCTGCCTCCTCCCCTTCCTACCACTCCCTCAACCTTCGGGCTCCTGCTCCTCCTTTTTCCTTTCTTCCCCCCGCCTCTCCCCACCCCCCATCAGTCGGAAGAAGGGTTTCGACCCGAAACGTTGCCTTTCTCCTTCGCTCCATAGATGCTGCTGCACCCGCTGAGTGTCTCCAGCTTTTGTGTAAACTCTCGATTTTCCAGCATCTGCAGTTTCTTCTTTAAAACCTTCTGTATACCCCATGTTTCCTTAACTGCCCCTCCACCTATCGCTCGCAAACTTGCCCACGGAACCAACTATTCCATCATTCAGATCAGTAACAAATAACGTGAAAAGAAGGGGACTTACAGCGTACCTTCCACTATACCACTGGTCATCGGCAGCCAAGCAGAAAAGGTTATCTTCATCCCCACCCTTTGTCTTCCGTCTACAACACTTTTCTAACATGACAGTACTTTGTTCTTCATACCGCCGGCTCCTAGATTTTTTAGCAGCCTCACGTTCGTCACCCTTCTCGTGGGCCTTTTGAAAGTGCAAGTATACAATATCTACTGACTGTCCTTTGTCTGTCACGCTTGTTACTCATTCCAAACTGATTTCTCAGGTAAGTCCTCCCCTTAGGAAAAGCTGGGTTGAATTATTTAACGGTCAGTAAACATAGTAAATATTTATTTGGTTAATTGTATTGTCTGTCACAGTTGGTTTCCAGCATGAAAAAGTTAGAATGCGCCACGAACTTCTCCTATCAGCAAAATATGTACCTTACACTACCTCGAAACTAAACTCCCTTTCTTAAACTGTCATAGAGTCATAGAGTCATAGAGTGATACAGTGTCGAATCAGACCCTTCGGCCCAACTCGCCCACACCGGCCAACAATGTCCCAGCCCACTTGCCTGCGCTTGCTCCATATCCCTCCATATCTGTTCTATCCATGTACCTGTCTAACTGTTTCTTAAACGATGGGACAGTCCACGTCTCAACTACCTCCTCAGGCAGCTTGTTCCATACACCCACCACCCTTTGTGTGAAAAGGTTACTCCTCGGATTTCTACTGAATATTTTCCCCACCACATTGAACCCATGTCCTCTGGTCCTCGATGCCCCTACAATGGGCAAAATACTCTGCATCCATCCGATCTATCCCACTCATGACCTTAGCCATCTCTATAAGATCACCCCTTCCTTCCAGCGCTCCATGGAATAGAGACCCAGCCTACTCAAACCACCCCTAAAGCTCCCACCCTCTAGTCCTGGCAACATCTTCGAAATATTTTCTGAACCCTTTCAAGCTTGACAATATATTTCCTATAACATGTGCTGCGTCCTTTATAAAATATACGTATCTGAAACTCGCTGTACATGCGTTAAAGGATATTGATCCCCGGAATATGAACACGAGCAGTTTAAATCTATAGAAACAGAATTTTACGATTTCATTAATTCTAAAAAAATAAAATGATTTTAAGATGTGACCAAAATAATATTTGTTGGCAATACCCTTGAGATGCAAAACTAATTCCACAATGACATAATGAGTGAAACGTGGTAACCGGTATGTGTTTGTTTGGTGGGTTGTGACAAATGTGACTGGGAGGTGGTTAGACTTGATTGGCCCAGTCGTCTTTCCCTCACTTGTATAAGAGGTTGTTAAAAATGAGCAGCTGGACGTTTCATGCAAATGGTCGTTGCTTCACACGGAAAATGGAATATCCAGCAATTTACCACATAGCGAGAATTTATTATCCATTACTTGCGGCGTTTGGTATCCCCGGTAATAAAAAGGAACTGGCTACTTTTGTGTGATGTTCTCGTCTTGTACCTATTGTGCTGCAGAATAATGTGACGGAAGGAACTGTAGATGCTGACTTAAACCGAAGGTAGACACAAAAAGCTGGAGTAACTCGGCGGGTCAGCCAGCATCTCTGGAGAGAAGGGATGGGTGACCTCTCGGCTCGATCTGAAGAAGGGTCTCGACCCGAAACGTCGCTCATTCCTTCTCTCCAGATATGCTGCCTGTCCCGCTCAGTTATTCCAGCTTTTTGTGTCTATCTTCGTGCTGTAGAATTATGCCTTCAACGCCAATGTTAACAATGCCTCCTCAGTTGGAAATTTAGAGAATTATGCCGGTTTAAGTTTTTAAAAAAATGTTTATATTTTCTAATATCCGTTTCCTTTGTCAATTGCGTAATTACGTTGCTGCTAATATTGATATGTTTCCAGCATTTTGCAGGTGCTCGACTCTACGAAGCAGTGCCTGTAAATATTGTTCTGGATCTGAGTTTTTTTCGTTATAGGAACATGCAATTTTGAGCAAAGAGTCGCCCTCATTGAGCTTTCCGGGTTATTTCTGACAGTCAGGTCATTACCGCGATAAGGCATCGAATAGAACTCTCGCGAAATGCTTCTTCAATTTGCCGAGTAGCGTGAAATAGTTCGTGTCCTGTTCAATGTTCCATTGCCGGTTTCCTTTTGTGTCGACGGGCGAAATGACAACTATATTAAGACATAGGAAATCTCCCCGAATCGATTTCATTACAATCATTAATCCCCCTTTGAGTAATATCTGGTCCGATGATGCATCAAGTTTCGGTGGCATGCGGCCAGTTGCCCACGCCTAAATACGCCGCGGTTTTCAAAGGCCATGCTCGCAACTGCCTGACTGACGCCGGGACTACAGCAAGTCATATCCGCATTTGTCCTCCAGACGGACTGCAGCGGCGGTGCCCGGACAGACAGGATTTCCAAACTCCGATTCTATGCCAACCTAATCGGGCACAGGATCAGGAGAATGCGAACTGAGCACTACAAAGAGTGCACCAAGGGAAACGCATCAGGTTTACCTGGAGGAACTAATTTCTCGTTTTTTGTTTGCTCTTGCAGTTAATTTCATTGCGATTTTGATTGTTTCTCGTGGAAAATGTGGTCTCTCCAACTGCGTCTCTCGCTACTTGGTGGGAATGGCAGCAGCTGATTTAATGACTGTTATCATTGCTGTTGTATTGGAACAGATCAATAATATCTACGTTTATGCCCGACCCTTGCTTATAACTCCGATTTGCGCTGTGACACTTGTCCTGAAGTTGGTGACCATGGATTCTTCAGTATGGCTAACAGTGGCTTTCACATTCGATCGCTGTATCGCAATTTGTTTTCAAAAATTGCGGGAACGATATTGCACCGAAAGAATAGCGACGTTGGTGGTGGTAATTATAGGTATAGGGAGCTGTGCGAGGCGTGTTCCATATTACTTTGCAGTGGAACCATATATTATCGTTGATAACATGCCATGGCGTTGCGTCGGCAAAGATGTATACAGTACTTCACCCGTGTGGAAAACAGCCCAGTTGTTTAACGGTATTGTTACATCTGTATTGCCAATTTCTTTAATTGTATTGTTCAACGCTGTAACGGTCAGCCATATTATAGCGGCAAATAACATACGTCGGAGATTTCGGAACAACAACATAAATCAGAATGATCCAGAGGCGGAAAACCGGAGAAAGTCAATGATCTTGTTGTTCGCTCTGTCGGCCAATTTCATATTGTTGTGGATACCCTACATCGTATTTACCACGAACTGGCAAGCTCAAAATTATTTTTACACGAACAGATATTTAAATACTCCGATATATATTTTGCAACAAACTGGATTCATGTTGCAATTTCTCTGTACGTGTACCAACACGTGTATTTATACACTGACGCAGAGGAAGTTCAGGGAGGAGCTGAAGAATGGTGTGAAATATTTGTTTACACTAAATCGGCGACTTTGCAGATAGTCCCATTTCACTTTTTATGCAGCGTTCAATGTTTACGTTAAAGATTGGTTTGTTTTGCTGACCCCCTGGACATATGAGACATTTAACCTGTAATTGTTTGAAAATAAAATTAAACTGCACTTTTCGGATTTTGACAAGGCACAATGTTGATCGGGGCTGCATCCTAACACCCTGCAAAGTCGTGGATTTTATCAACTTTATCACAAACTTTAACCAGCCTTCACATTCCATAAATGATTTTTTTTATTTTATTCCTTTATTACAATCTCCTTTATTTCCGCCATCTTCAACGTGATCCTATCACCAGCCACATCTTCCTAGCCCCACGCCTGTCCGCTACCGACAGTGACTTGGTTTAATCATCCATTGCCACTCCAACCAGATGTAAATCCTGTTCCTACATCTCCTTCCACACATCCATCTAGGAACGGCAGCAGCCTCTACAGGTGCGACAAGAGATTCACTCGCACCTGCAGTAATCGCATCTACTGCTTTCACTGCCCCTAATGCGGCCTTTTTCACATCCGCGTGACGAAGCGTACACGCGACGACAGTTTCGTAGTGCAGAAGCACTCAGTCACCCTCGTCCTGCTCTATGGCAGACGGCCAACAATTTTAACTTCCCATTCCCATACCGAATTTTCTCGCCTGAGTGAACTGATTTGAAAGAATGAGGCCACACGCAAAATGGAGGAACAGCACCTCATATTTTACGCGGTAGTTTAATATCCAACAGTATTACCGTAAATTCCCAATTTATCTCTGAACCCACACTTTCCACGAACTCCCACTCCATCCCCCCTTCACAGTCCCCTAACTAGTCCTGCACTTCTGCTCCTCTTTTACTTTTCACTCCTCCATTTAACTTTCATCCCCTCCTCTGCCTTCACAATTTACTCCACTTATCTCCTTACAGCTTATCCTTTTCATTTCATATCTGAACTGTTCATCAGCGAATGAAGTACCCCATCTCTCTCACATTCCTGGCCTTGTCGTGCACCCATATCGTTACATAGCTCTCTTTCCCTACTATAATATAGATAGATGGACAGGGACAGGGACAGGGGCAGGGGCAGGGACAGGGACAGAGACTCCCATTTGACTAATAGGTCCCATTTGTCCACATCTAGTCCAAATCCCTCCATTCATTGCCTATCAATATACCATTTTGTATTTTAAGTGTTGTTACGGTATCTGCCTGAACTGGCAGGTCGTTGTATAGATTGTAATGTAACGTTCCAATTTCAATACTCAATACTTTGACCGATGAAGGCCAATGTTCTCAAAGCTTTCTTGACAACCCTATCTAACCATGACGCCTCTTTCAGGGAGCTACGTTCCTGTACTGCTAGATTCCATTGACAAAAACAGTTGAAAACAGAGACATGATTTCCAGACTCTCTGGGTCCAGGTGACCGAAGTGCCATTTTTACTCCTCAATCAATGGAACGATTGACTTCTGTTTGACCCCGTGTGAATTATTACTACGTGTTGTTTAATTTAGATATATTTGGATGATGCAGCCATCAAATGGACGGAACGGAAACTGGAACTCAGCGAGATATACATAATAAATATATCGTTTCGTGTAATTTCATCCCATGTTGAGGGTTTGTTTTCCAGTTCAAGATTTCATAGAAATACCCAACTGTTGTACGTATTTTCTCTTCAGAAGGCGATTATGTTACTTTATTGAGCAAATCGTCTTTCAAAGCTGCCAGTCCGGTTTTAATGTCAGGCCATCGCAGTTGTCAGTTTGAATCTCATTGAACACGGGGCATCCGAGTGCTGAGACGATCAGAGATTTCGTTCGCACCAATAAATATACAAAACCTGAGAAGAATGAAGGACATTGTTGGCATTCAAGCGGAGTGGGGGAGGGGCGGGGGGGGGGGGGGGATTCATTAGTTATTATTTACTATAAGCTGGTCAGTGAATCAGTTTTGGAATTCCCTGCATTTATAATGGGGATTGGAAACTGTAATTCTGGGTGAGAGTCAAATAATTGGGGAATCTTAAATGTTGTTTTTTTCTGAACATCAAAAAGGTTGAAAGATTTCTGAATGGCTGATTTTCAGTTTTACAGTTGGGTCGGGAAAGCTTATTTTGTCACTGTGATTGGCTTAAACTTCATATTAGAGCCACGATTCCTGTCCCCCAGAATGCAAATGTGCAAACTACGTGATGTTCGCCATGTGCCTGGTTACATTCAAATAAGTGTCCATTCAATACTGTGCCAGACAGTTCCATCAGACCGTGTCTTCCAACAAGTTGGTTTGAGGGATTTATTCTGAAATAAAAAAAAGGCTGCGGCGAAAATTAAGATATAAATTAGAAAGGATGGAGAGATTTAATGAACATAGCATTGGAAACTGTTATAACAGGAGTCGGGCCAACTGGACGCGTACCAGCAACAATATGTGGATAGGATTTTTTAAAAATTCTGTACGTATCACATCTGTTAACAATGAACATTGGAAGACAGATACTGGGATTATTTAATTGCTGTAGCAAATTGCGAAAATCTGTTTGAATTCGTCGAACTTCTCTACGAACACTGGGGCAAATGGTCGAGAGAGACACTGGCCTGGGAATGGAACAAAATGGAGTACTTGCCAGAATCATGTAAGCACTGATCTCTCCTCAGGTCTGTGAATCCCATATTTGACCAGATCACCATTTGTATTATGATAACGAGAGCGGTTACTGCAGTAGAAGTAACACCAAAGCACGGAGACAGAATGAAGACGGGTACATAGTATTTAACTAGGTGAAGTCTAGTGGTAGCTGAGCTGCATTGATGTTTCCAGGCACTCGACAGTGTGACATGGGCAGTTGAAGGTTCAGATTCCAGTCCAATGTAGGAAGCTGTAGTTTAACATTCCCCTCACAGTACCGTGCGACTTCGAGAAGCAGGGAAGTTAAAAAGGTAGTACCAGGTAGTGGAAGAGTAAATAAGGCGCATGTACAATTACTGCTGACAAACATACACAGTGGCTTGCAAAAGTATTCATACCCCTTGAACTTTTTCACATTTTGTCACGTTACAACCACAAACGTAAATGTATTTTATTGGGTTTTTATATGATAAACCAACACAAAGTGGCGCATAATTGTGAAGTGGAAGGAAAATGATACATGGTTTTCTAGTTTTTTTACAAATAAAAAAATGAAAAGTGTGGCGTGCAAAAGTATTTGCCCCCTTTACTCTGATACCCCTAAATAAAATCCAGTGCAACAATTGCCTTCAGAAGTCACCTAATTAGTAAATAGAGTCCACTTGTGTGTAATCTAATCTCAGTATAAATACAGCTGTTCTGTGAAAGCCTCAGAGGTTTGTTGGCGAACATTAGTGAACAGACAATGTTCCTTGGGCATCATGAAGCCCAAGGAACACACCAGACAGGTCAGGGATAAAGTTGTGGAGAAGTTTAAAGCAGGGTTAGGTTATAAAAAAATATCCTAAGCTTTGAGCATCTCACGGAGCACTGTTCAATCCATCATCCAAAAATGGAAAGAGTATGGCACAACTGCAAACCTACCAAGACATGGCCGTCCACTTAAACTGACAGGCCGGGCAAGGAGAGCATTGATCAGCGAAGCAGCCAAGAGGCCCCTGGTAACTGTGGAGGAGCTGCACAGATCCACAGCTCAGGTGGGAGAATCTGTCCACAGGGCAACTATTAGTCGTGCACTCCACAAATCGGGCCTTTATGGAAGAGTGGCAAGAAGAAAGCCATTGTTGAAACAAAGCCATGAGAAGTCCTGTTTGCAGTTTGCCACAAGCGATGTGGGGGACACAGCAAACATGTGGAGGAAGGTGCTCTGGTCTGATGAGACCAAAATTGAAGTTTTTGGCCTAAATGCAAAACGCTATGTGTGGCGGAAAACTAACACTGCACATCACCCTGAACACACCATCCCCATTGTGAAACATGGTGGTGGCAGCATCATGCTGTGGGGATGCTTTTCTTCAGCAGGCACAGGGATGCTGGTCAGAGTTCATGGGAAGATGGATGGAGCCAAATACAGGACAATCTTGGAAGAAAACCTATTAGAGTCTGCAAAAGACTTGAGACTGGGGTAGAGGTTCACCTTCCAGCAGGACAACAACCCTAAACATACAGCCAGAGCTACAATGGAATGGTTTAGATCAAAGCATATTCATGTGTTAGAATGGCCCAGTCAAAGTCCAGACCTAAATCCAATTGAGAATCTCTGGCAAGACTTGAAAACTGCTGTTCACAGACGCTCTCCATCCAATCTGACAGAGCTTGAGCTATTTTGCAAAGAAGAATGGGCAAAAACTTCAGTCTCTAGATGTGCAAAGCTGGTAGAGACATACCCCAAAAGACTTGCAGCTGTAATTGCAGCGAAAGATGGTTCTACAAAGTATTGACTCAAGGGGGCTGAATACTTTTGCACGCCACACTTTTCAGTTTTTTATTTGTAATAAAATTTGGAAACTATGTATAATTTTCCTTCCACTTCACAATTATGCACCACTTTGTGTTGGTCTATCACATAAAATCCCAATAAAATACATTTAACCTATATAACATATGACATATAACATATAACAATTACAGCACGGAAACAGGCCCTCTCGGCCCTTCCAGTCCGTGCCGACTATTTGTTTTCCCCTAGTCCCATCTACCTGCACTCAGACCATACCCCTCCATTCCCTTCATGTCCATATACCTATCCACTTTACTTTTAAATGTTAAAATCGATCCTGCCTCCACCACTTCTGCTGGAAGCTCATTCCACACAGCCACCACCCTCTGAGTAAAGAAGTTCCCCCTCACGTTACCCCTAAACTTCTGTCCCTTAATTCTCATGTCATGCCCTCTTGTTTGAATCTTCCCTACCCTCAATGGGAAAAGCTTATCCACGTCAACTCTGTCTATCCCTTTCATCATTTTAAAGACCTCAATCAAGTTCCCCCCTTAACCTTCTGCGCTCCAAAGAATAAAGACCTAACTTGTTCAACCTTTCTCTGTAACATAGTTGCTGGAACCCTGGCGACATTCTAGTAAATCTCCTCTGTACTCTCTCTATTTTGTTGACATCCTTCCTATAATTAGGCGACCAAAATTGTACACCATACTCCAGAATTGGTCTTACCAATGCCTTGTACAATTTTAACATTACTTCCCTACTCCTATATTCAATGCTCTGATTTATAAAGGCCAGCACACCAAAGGCTTTCTTTACCACCCTATCTACATGCGATTCCACCTTCAGAGAACTATGTATAGTTATTCCTAGATCCATCTGTTCCACAGCATTCCTCAATTCCCTACCATTTACCATGTACGTCCTATTTTGATTTGTCCTGCCAAGATGTAGCACTTCACACTTAACAGCATTAAACTCCATCTGCCATTTTTCAGCCCACTTTTCCAAATGGCCCAAATCTCTCTGTAGACTTTGAAAATCTACTTCATTATCCACAACACCACCTATCTTAGTATCATCTGCATACTTACTTATCCAATTTTCCACCCCATCATCCAGATCATTGATGTACATGACAAACAAGAGTGGACCCAACACAGATTCCTGAGGCACCCCACTGGTCCCGGCTTCCAACCTGACAAACAGGCATCCACCATTACTCTCTGACATCTCCCATTCAGCCACTGTTGAATCCATCTTGCTACTCTGCCATTAACACCCAAAGATTGAACCTTCTTAACCAACCTTCCATGGGGAACCTCTGTCAAAGACCTTACTGAAATCCATATAGACAACATCCACTGCTTTACCCTCATCAATTTCCCCAGTTACCGCTTCAAAGAAATCAAGAAGGTTTGTCAAACATAACCTTCCAGGCACAAATCCATGTTGACTGTTCCTGATCAGACCCTGTTTATCCAGATGCTTATATATATTATCTCTAAGTATCATTTCCATTAATTTGCCCACCACTGACGTCAAACTAATAGGTCTATAATTGCTAGGTTTATTCTTTGAACCATTTTTAAACAATGGAACAACATGCGCAGTACGCCAATCCTCCGGCACTATTCCCGTTTCTAATGACATTTGAAATATTTCAGTCATAGCTCCTGCTATTTCTACACTAACTTCCCTCAATGTCCTAGGGAATATCCTGTCAGGACCTGGAGACTTATCCACTTTTATAGTTTTCAAAAGTGTCAGTACTTCCTCCTCTTTGAATCTCATAGCTACTCTACTTTTTTCCCTTACCTCACACAGTTCAATATCCTTCTCCTTGGTGAATACCGAAGAAAAGAAATTGTTCAATATCTCCCCCATCTCTTTTGGCTCTGCAGATAGCTGTCCATTCTGGTTTTCTAATGGTCCAATTTTATCCCTCGTTATCCTTTTGCTATTAATATAGCTGTAGAAACCCTTTGGATTTACTTTCACCTTTCTTGCCAAAGCAACCTCATATCTTCTTTTAGCCTTCCTAATTTCTTTCTTAAGATTCTTTTTACATTCTTTTATACTCCTCTAGCACCTCATTTACTCCATGCCTCCTATAATTATTGTAGATATCTCTCTTTTTTCGAAATAATTGTCCAATTTCCCTTGAAAACCATGGCTCTTTCCAATTTTTAACTATTTCCTTTCAACCTAACAGGGACATAAAGATTCTGTACTCTTACAATTTCCCCATTAAATGTCCTCCATTTCTCTTCTACATCCTTCCCATGAAACAAAGTGTCCCAATTCACTCCTTTAAAATCCTTACACATTCCCTCAAAGTTAGCCTTTCTCCAATCAAAAATCTCCATCCTAGGTCCAGTTCTGACTCTCTCCATAATTATATTGAAACTAATGGTATTGTGATCACTGGTCCCGAAGTGCTCACCAACGCATACCTCCGTCCCCTGACCTACCTCATTTCCTAACAGGAGGTCCAGCACAGCCCCTTCTCTGGTCGATACCTCTATGTACTGCTGCAAAAACTATCCTGCACACATTTTACAAACTCCAAACCATCCAGCCCATTTACAGAATGTGTTTCCCAGTCTATTTTTGGAAAATTGAAATCTCCCACAATCACTACCTTGTGCTTACTACTAATATCCGCTATCTCCTTACATATTTGCTCTTCCAATTCTCGCTCCCCATTTGGTGGTCTATAGCACACCCGTAAAAGTGTTGCTACACCGTTCCCACTTCTCAGTTCCATCCAAATAGCCTCCTTAGATGAGCCCTCTAATCTATCCTGCCAAAGCACTGCTGTAATATCTTCTCTGACAAGCAATGCAACACCTCCCCCTCTGGTCCCTCCAATTCTATCACACCTGAAGCAACGAAATCCTGGAATATTTAGTTTCCAATCACAGCCCTCCTGCAACCATGTTTCACTGATTGCCACAATATCATATTTCCAGGTGTCAATCTAGGCTCTAAGTTCATCCACCTTACTTACAAAGCTCCTAGCATTAAAATATACACATTTGAGAAACCCACCATCCCTTATTCTCTGTCTATTATCTTTTTCATCTTTCTCGCCTACATTTTGGGTCCCTTCTCTGCCTCTTGCCCCACACCCTAACCCCTAGCCCCCTCTACCCGAGTCCCTCCCCCCAGCCTTTCTAGTTTTTAAACCCCAGTAGCCTTTGCAAATCTCCCTGCCAGGATATTGGTCCCCCTCGGATTCACGTGCAACCCGTCCTTTGTGTACAGATCATACCTTCCCCAAAAGAGGTCCCAGTGATCAAGAAACTTGAATCCCTGCCCACTGCACCAGTCCCTCAGCCACGCATTTATCCTCCACCTCATTTCATTCCTACTCTCACTGTCACGCGGCACAGGCAGTAATCTTGAAATCGTTACCCTTTTGGTCCTTCTCCTTAACTTTCCCCCCAACTCCCTAAATTCTCCCTTCAGGACCTCGTCACTTTTTCTGCCTATGTCATTGGTACCTATGTGTACCACAACATCAGGCTCCTCTCCCTCCCTTATCAGAATCTTTTGGACACGTTCTGACACATGTGAGACCCTGGCACCAGGGAGGCAAACTACCATCTGGGTCTCCCGACTGCGTCCACAGAATCGCCTATCCGACCCCCTAACTATAGAGTCCCCTATTACAATTGCCCTCCTCTTTTTGCTACCCTTGTGAGCATCAGGGCCGGTCTCTGTGCCGGAGGCCCGGCCGCTGTTGCTGCCCCCAGCTAGGCTGTCCCCTCCAATCGTACTCAAACCCGAGTACCCATTTTCCAGGTGTACGGTCACAGGGGTTGTGGTTGTAACGTGACAAAATGTGGAAAAGTTCAAGGGGTATGAATACTTTTGCAAGCCACTGTATAGCTAGATTTCAATGTACCCTTGCCCTGGTTTCAAAATAAATGGTACTGTTTAGCATTGATTCACTATTTCACCCATTCTCTAGAGGACAATGGCGAAATTCCCTATAGGACGAATTAACACCTTTTGTCCCCTCTACATTTTGGAATGTATGCGGAATAGTTATCTAAATCAACATGTAGAGGAACCAACGAGAGAGCAGGCTATTTTAGACTGGGTATTGAGTAATGAGGAAGGGTTAGTTAGCAGTCTTGTTGTACGTGCCCCCTTGGGCAAGAGTGACCATAATATGGTCGAGTTCTCCATTAGGATGGAGAGTGACATTGGTAATTCAGAAACAATGTTTCTGAACTTAAAGAAAGGTAACTTTGAGGGTATGAGATGTGAATTGGATAAGATTGACTAGCAATCAATTCTAAAAGGGTTGACGGTGGATACACAATGGAAGACATTTAAAGACTGCATGGATGAACTACAAAAATTGTTTATCCCAGTTTGACAAAATAATAAATCAGGGAAGGTAGTGCATCCGTGGATAACAAGGGAAATCAGGGATAGTATCAAAGCAAAGGATGATGCGTACAAAGTAGCCAGAAAAAGCAGCATACCAGAGGACTGGGAAAAATTCAGAGACCAGCAGAGGAGGACAAAGGGCTTAATTAGGAAAGGAGAAATAGATTAAGAAAGAAAACTGGTAGGGAAAATAAAACCTGACTGCAAATGTTTTTATGGATTTGTGAAGAGAAAGAGATTAGTTAAAACAAATGTAGGTCCCTTGCAGTCAGGAACAGGTGAGTTGATCATGGGGAACAAGGATATGGCGGACCAATTGAATAACTACTATGGTTCCGTCTTCACTAAGGAAGACATAAATAATCTGCCGGAATAGCAGGGGACCGCGGGTCAAAGGAGGAATTGAGTGAAATCCAGGTTAGTCGGGAAGTATTGTTGGGTAAATTGAATGGATTAAAGGCCGATAAATCCCCAGGGCCAGATAGGCTGCATCCCAGCGTACTTAAGGAAGTAGCTCCGGAAAAAGTGGATGCATTAGTGATAATCTTTCAAAACTCTTTAGATTCTGGAGTAGTTCCTGAGGATTGGTGGGTAGCAAATGTAACCCCTCTTTTTAAGGAGGGAGGGAGAGAGAAAACGGGGAATTACAGACCAGTTAGTCTAACATCGGTATTGGGGAAACTGCTAGAGTCAGTTATTAAAGATGGGATAGCAGCACATTTGGAAAGTGGTGAAATCATTGGACAAAGTCAGCATGTATTTACGAAAGGTAAATCATGTCTGACGAATCTTGTGGAATTTTTCGAGTAGCGTAGATAGGGGAGAACCAGTGGATGTGGTGTATCTGGACTTCCAGAAGGCTTTCGACAATGTCCCACATAAGAGATTAGTATACAAACTTAAAGCATACGGCATTGGGGGTTCAGTATTGATGTGGATAGAGAACTGGCTGGCAAACAGGAAGCAAAGATTAGAAGTAAACGGGTCCTTTTCACAATGGCAGGCAGTGACTAGTGGGGTACTGCAAGGCTCAGTGCTGGGACCCCAGCTATTTACAATATACATTAATGATCTGGATGACGGAATTGAAGGTAATATCCCTACGTTTTGCGGATGACACTAAGCTGGGGGGGCAGTGTTAGCTGTGAGGAGGATGCTAGGAGACTGCAAGGTGACTTGGATAGGCTGGGTGAGTGGGCAAATGTTTGGCAGATGCAGTATAATGTGGATAAATGTGAGGTTATCCACTTTGGTGGCAAAAACAGGAAAGCAGACTATTATCTAAATGGTGGCCGATTAGGAAAAGGGGAGATGCAGCGCGACCTGGGTGTCATGGTACACCAGTCATTGAAAGTAGGCATGCAGGTGCAGCAGGCAGTGAAGAAAGTGAATGGTATGTTAGCTTTCATAGCAAAGGGATTTGAGTTTAGGATCAGGGAGGTTCTACTTCAGTTGTACAGGGTCTTGGTGAGACCACACCTGGAGTATTGCGTACAGTTCTGGTCTCCAAATCTGAGGAAGGACATTATTGCCATAGAGGGAGTGCAGAGAAGGTTGCCAGACTGATTCCTGGGATGTCAGGACTGTCTTATGAAGAAAGACTGGATAGACTTGGTTTATACTCTCTAGAATTTAGGAGATTGAGAGGGGATCTTAAAGAATCTTACAAAATTCTTAAGGGGTTGGACAGGCTAGATGCAGGAAGATTGTTTCCGATGTTGGGGAGGCCCATGACAAGGGGTCACAGCTTAAGGATAAGGGGGAAATCCTTTAGGACCGAGAAGGACTTTTTTCACACAGAGAGTGGTGGGTCTCTGGAACTCTCTGCCACAGAGGGTAGTTGAGGCCAGTTCATTGGCTATATTTAAGAGGGAGTTAGATGTGGCCCTTGTGGCTAAGGGGATCAGAGGGTATGGTGAGAAGGCAGGTACTGGATACTGAGTTGGATGATCAGACATGATCATATTGAATGGCGGTGCAGGCTCGAAGGGCCGAATGGCCTACTACTGCACCTAGTTTCTATGTTTCTATGTTTCAGATATACTCTGACGAAGGAACACAGTTTAAGGGAAAGGTAGTGAAGGAGGGTTGTGCCTTGTTAGACTTGAAGAAGATATTCTACTTCACCATCCTCATGTAGAGTTATAGATTGGTGGAGCGAATGGACAGAACGTGAAAGCTCTAACTCGAGCCTTGACCGATACCAGAGAGGCTTGGGTTAAAGGGCTCCGAACCATTCTGATGAGGTAGCATATCTTAAGAACGCTCGAGCGCGCCACAACCTGCATTCAGCGCCTACAGTAACAACTCACCTACGCCTGCCAATGCCTAATGCAAATGGCAGATCAAACTAATAATCTGTAAAGCGGAGCTGGGATAAAAGTGATGGAATCCTTCAGTGGCGATTAGTCCACTGCATAAATTGCATGAAATATAATTGTGAACAACTGGATGCAATCAGCACGCCAGGCAGTATCAGTGGAACCGGAAGTGGCGACCTCATTCCAGGCCGTCGTCAGGCGAATTAAGATTGATAGAAACAAGTTACTGTGGTTTTGCAAGGTATGTGGGACGGGAGATAGACAACAAAATACTCTCTGCTCGTTAGTTGGGAAAAATGATGCAATCTGGTGGGGAACTTATATGGCTATTTAGCTGCACAGGTACGGCGTTCACAAAGGCCATGAAATAACAACACATAGAGAGTAATGCAACGTAACAGTGATAAAGTAGAGAGGGGTGAGGTTGTGCTGATCGTGAGGAAATTATTGAGGTAATTGTACAGATGGATGAGCGTCATTACAGAAAGTTGCTTCCAATAATGTGTGGCTGATCATTGCAAAGCATGGAATCAAATTGTAACACAAATTAGATTGACAAATGTGACATTTTGGTGTTCGCGCAAAGTTCAATCCAGTTGAATACTTCGATCGGTGTTTTCCAAAATCTAGTCCTGTATGGAAGTTTAAACCTCAGTCGGATCAAGATGATCTAATAGATCGCATCATTCTTGAAAATGCCTGATGGATAAAAAAGTGTCGTTCACTCCTCTGGCTTGAAAGCGGAGTATCATGCACCCTGGATTAAGAGCCGTGGTGGTTCGTCCAAGTGGGAACATTTTGCTCTTTTTTGGCAGTGACCATGGTTGAGATAAGACCTCGAAAGCAACTTAAAGAGCTGCTAAGGCGGCAACAATATTGTTTCTGTAAAAATGTATGTTTCTCTATTAATGCAAGCGTAATCGTAAGAACACACATTGCCAATGCCTCGGAAATTCAAGTAAATTAAAAGCAGGACACAAAGTTACCACTAACACTGACACAAATGATATAACAGTGCAGCAGAGAGATCGAAATCCAGTAATTGTGACGGGTAACGAAAAGACGGAGCTACTGAAAGCGTGACCAGACCTAGCGCCTTACCAACGATACCACCGCCGCAAATTAAGGACAGAAAATGCTCGCTGTAGCGGCAGATTTGTATATCGTTCAAGAGATTAGGAGCTAAGTGGATTGCATTATTAAAGAGAATTTCGTTATGTGCATCCGAGCTCCCCGTCAGAGACCTTCAGAGCTTCTTCACAGATAAATCTTCATAACACAGTCTTTTGATTAATATATTATTTATTGCTGATGAAAAACAATGAGATACATCCAAACTTCTTCCGACTCATACACAAAAATCTTCATCGAACTCCAGCTTATCGCATTAAAGGTTAGAAACTCCTCGTGTCTCGTTTACGCTTCGCATGGTCAAAGGGTATACGTTCCCCATGCTGGTCCAAAACAACATTAAAAATTAAGCCTCTGCGCAAGAAACATAGCTCCAAACACGCCCTAAAAACGTCATAAATCCCACCCACAATACAACGGGCAGTCTAAAATTTAAAGACACATGCCATAATCAATGACACTCAATGCAAGCCAAATCGCCAATGCACTCGCTATGGAGTAAATTGCTGGATATGGCATTTTCTATGCGAACATGCGACCACTTAATCAAAATGTTCCAGCAGTCCCATGCACAGACGACTGCTTTATGAACATCTAATGTAGGAGGGATAGGTTCCACTGCACCAATTATTGTGAATGTCTTCTCAGTCGTGTCATCCATAACACGTACAACACCTTTACAAGTAGTTTTTTTTAACAATTGCGCCATTGTGCATTACAATCCACTCCAAAAGGGATACTACAAACAACATTATGCAAATTGTCTGAAAGTGCCCGATTTGGCATGTAATTCATTGACGTCTATTACAAACGTAATGACTCCCAAACAGCTTTGACTACACTCTCATTCTGCCTTCTGCAAGGATGTCAAACCTTAATCAATGGTACCCGGATGTGGCGTCGAATGACGAGAAACCGATGTAAAGAAGTGGAACCCAATGGAAACTGGAAATTGGCTATTTCATACTGGCCAAATATAGTGTTTGTTAATAGTGACTCCGCCTAATATGTATTTCATTTCATCAAGAGCCTGTTTACACTAGTTAGAAATGAATAGCAGCTCGGAGATGTGATGACTGTAGATCCTTGCTGTATGTAGATTTAATAAATATGTGTTGTACCTTGACGTGTGTTGACTTGACTCATTATGGTGAGTCGGAGAGTGAATCTTGTCCATCATGTTTATCGGGTTTTATTTTCTTCTGGTTCTTTTGTGTATTTTTAACTCAATCGCGCCAAATTCGTGTCGCCGTCCAAGTCCACTGATCTTTGATTCTGACATTGCTGAACGCTAGTGTCTTTTCGAGCGTGACTACACTCATTATGCTCGCATCGTTCATCGGAAAGATCCCTCCCCGAGGTGTGTGCCTCTGTACACCTTTGGAAGAAATGCCTTTTGGAAGAATAAAAATTTCTAAAGTGTCTTCTCCAATAAACAAAACATCAAAGGAAAATTCTGTGTAAGTAGATGAATCTTTGTCCGATGAACAAATCCCTAGATTGCTCCCAGTGATCACTGTTTTGGCACTCCAGAACAAAGTCTTGATTGTCTTATCCGATCTTTGTGTTATGTTTTAAAGTTTTCTTTAACAGGAGAAAGCAGGCACGGGGTACTGATTTTGGATGATCAGCCATGATCGAATTTAATGGTGGGCCTGGCTTCTTGAACGTGCTGAGGATCTGGTTCAGGGGGGCTGAGGCGTGTGACAAGAATTGGCTGGAGCGGATAGCTAAGGCGGGGAAGAAACTGGAGCTTTCTCTCCATAACGGGGAGAAATGTGGTCATCAGGTGTGAGGTGCTCTCGGGGCTGCTGTACTTGGCGCAAGTGTGGCCTGTCCCTCGCTCCTACGCCACAGGGATCACCCGGGCCGTCTTCAAGTTCGTCTGGGGGTCGAGGATTGACCAGGTACGACGGGCCACAATGCACAAGTCAGCAGACAACGCGGTTAAAAGCGTGCCCAACGTTGCCCTAACCCTGATGGCCACCTTCGTGTGTGGCTGCATCATGCGGAGCATGGAGCCAAGGCACATGGGCACCAAGTGTCACTACCTGCTGAGGTTCTACCTGTCCCCGGTGTTGCGAAGGATGGGCCTAGCGCAGATGCTGGACATTGCCGCCCCATCTATCATTTGTGGAAAGGTTCTTCCGGACCAACACCTTTGACCTCGTGTGCATTGGGCAGTGGTCAGCACGGAATGTCCTGCAGGCACTGCAGGGAAAGGACTCGATGGATCCAGTGGCGTGGTTCCCAGAGCAGACAGCCCAGCTTGTCTGGCAAAATGCCTCATCGCCAGAACTTACCAACAAGCACTAAGTCCTGGCTTGGCTGGTGGTAAGGGGAGCCCTCCCAGTCAGATCCTTCCTGCACCGTCGGAACCTCACTACCAGCGCATGCTGCCCTCGGGACGGCTGCTATGGAGAGGAGACGGTTGCCCACCTCTTTGCAGAATATTGATTCGCAAAGAGAGTCTGGAGGTCTGCAAGGGTCGCTGTCGTGGTTTATTTCCAACAGCTCCGTCACAGAGGACTCTGTGATTTACGAACTGTTCCCAGGGACGCATTCAGAGACTGACATCTAGTGCTGCTGGAATGTCATTAACTCAGTGAAAGACGCTCTTTGGTCTGCCCGAGCGTTGCTCACCACCAGAGCGAGATGTCCGTCAGGGAATGTTGCCGACTGGCCCGCTGCAGGGGTACATGGTGAGGGACGCACTGAAGCTCGGTGTAGCCAACGCCAAGGCTCAGTGTGGGAGGACTATAGTCTAGGGTCCTTCCGCTGCTGGACACGGGGGGGGGGGGGGGGCAGGGTGCGGTGGAGATGCCCCTCAAAACAGGGAAGGGATTCCATGGCAGTGAGCCACATGAGTGGCAAGGGTGGGGTGCAAATTCGTGAAATTTGAGCAATGTATGTAGACTGTATTGAATAATTTGTATAGCCTCCGAAAATGTTGGATTTATTTTTTGCACGGTTCATGTATTGCATATATTGATTACCTGAATAAAGTCTAATACGAAATTTTAAAAATAAATAAATTCACCCTTGCCCTCGTCAGAGGTTCAATCAGTCGTACCTTAGCGGTGTGGTGCTCGCTGTGGTTCAAGTGCAGCTCACTCACTCTCTTCTGACCGACCGACATCAGCCCGATTGTGGCGACTTCATTCGCAGAGCCGGTAATGGTGATTTTGAACAATTTGCTGAAGATTTGTTTATTATACGTTTCTTATTCCTTGAAGTACCAGTTGCATTTTTGGTTTGAAATGCAAGCTGTACCACCCCCTTTTCATTTAAAATATACATTGCTGAAATCAATAAAATAAAACTAATTTTTTACTCCATTGAACACACACAACCATAATATTCGATACTCATTTGTATCAGTTACAATGAGCTAGGTTGGGAGAATGCGATTGCACCCTTAACTTGGCGGAGTCCATTGTGTCGTCTGATAACAGAATCAACTGTATAATTCAGAGAAGAGTACAAAGTGAGAGGAAAAGGAATGATGCCCTGTGCAGTCAGAGCCTGCCTGCTTCTCACAAATACAGGCAAGCCAGCCTCAGCCATTTAATCATTGTAATGAACAGAGGTGTGAATGACTGCACCTCATCCTTCAGCTACAAAAACTGGCAAGCACACCATTATTTTAGTTAATGTTCAAGAAGAAACTGCAGATGCGGGAAAAATGGAAAAACTGGCATTTAGAAAGATGAGTTGGGATCTTATAGAAACATATACAATTCTTAAGGGATTGGACAGGCTGGATGCAGGAAAAATGTTCCCGATGTTGCGGGAGTCCAGATACAGGGCTCACAGTTTAAGAATAAGAGGTAGGCCATTTAAGATATAGCTCTTAGATCTAACGGAATCAAGGGATATGGGGAGAAAGCAGGAATGGGGTACTGATTTTGGATGATCAGCACTGATCATATTAACCATATAATAACCATATAACAATTACAGCACGGAAACAGGCCCTCTCGGCCCTTCCAGTCCGTGCCGACCATTTGTTTTCCCCTAGCCCATCTACCTGCACTCAGACCACACCCCTCCATGCCCTTCACGTCCATATACCTATCCACTTTACTCTTAAATGTTAAAATCGATCCTGCCTCCACCACTTCTGCTGGAAGCACATTCCACACAGCCACCACCCTCTGAGTAAAGACGTTCCCCCTCACGTTACCCCGAAACTTCTGTCCCTTAATTCTCATGTCATGCCCTCTTGTTTGAATCTTCCCTACCCTCAATGGGAAAAACGTATCCACGTCAACTCTGTCTATCCCTTTCATCATTTTAAAGACCTCAATCAAGTCCCCCCTTAACCTTCTGCGCTCCAAAGGATAAAGACCTAACTTGTTCAACCTTTCTCTGTAACATAGTTGCTGGAACCCAGGCAAAATTCTAGTAAATCTCCTCTGTACTCTCTCTATTTTGTTGACATCCTTCCTATAATTAGGCGACCAAAATTGTACACCATACTCCAGAATTGGTCTTACCAATGCCTTGTACAATTTTAACATTACTTTCCCTACTCCTATATTCAATGGCTCTGATTTATAAAGGCCAGCACACCAAAGGCGTTCGTTAACCACCCCATCTACATGCGATTCCACTTCAGGGAACTATGCACAGTTTATCCTAGATCCCTCTGTTCCACAGCATTCCTCAATTCCCTACCATTTACCATGTACGTCCTATTTTGATTTGTCCTGCCAAGATGTAGCACTTCACACTTAACAGCATTAAACTCCATCTGCCATCTTTCAGCCCACTTTTCCAAATGGCCCAAATCTCTCTGTAACTTTGAAAATCTACTTCATTATCCACAACACCACCTATCTTAGTATCATCTGCATACTTACTTATCCAATTTTCCACCCCATCGTCCAGATCATTGATGTACATGACAAACAAGAGTGGACCCAACACAGATCCCTGAGGCACCCCACTGGTCACCGGCTTCCAACCTGATAAACAGCCATCCACCATTACTCTCTGACATCTCCCATTCAACCACTGTTGAATCCATCTTGCTACTCCGCCATTAACACCCAAAGATTGAACCTTCTTAACCAACCTTCCATGGGGAACCTTGTCAAAGGCCTTACTGAAATCCATATAGACAACATCCACTGCTTTACCCTCATCAATTTCCCTAGTCACCGCTTAAAAAATTCAAGAAGGTTTGTCAAACATTACCTTCCCGGCACAAATCCATGTTGACTGTTCCTGATCAGACCCTGTTTATCCAGATGCTTATATATATTATCTCTAAGTATCCTTTCCATTAATTTGCCCACCACTGACGTCAAACTAATAGGTCTATAATTGCTAGGTTTATTCTTTGAACCCTTTTTAAACAATGGAACAACATGCGCAGTACGCCGATCCTCCGGCACTATTCCCGTTTCTAATGACATTTGAAATATTTCTGTCATAGCTCCTGCTATTTCTGCACTAACTTCCCTCAATGTCCTAGGGAATATCCTGTCAGGACCTGGAGACTTTATTCCACTTTTATAGTTTTCAAAAGTGTCAGTACTTCCTCCTCTTTGAATCTCATAGCTACTCTACTTTTTTCCCTTACCTCACAGAGTTCAATATCCTTCTCCTTGGTGAATACCGAAGAAAAGAAATTGTTCAATATCTCCCCCATCTCTTTTGGCTCTGCAGATATCTGTCCATTCTGGTTCTCTAATGGTCCAATTTTATCCCTCGTTATCGTTTTGCTATTAATATAGCTGTAGAAACCCTTTGGGTTTACTTTCACCTTTCTTGCCAAAGCAACCTCATATCTTCTTTTAGCCTTCCTAATTTCTTTCTTAAGATTCTTTTTACATTCTTTATACTCCTCTAGCACCTCATTTACTCCATGCCTGCTATAATTATTGTAGATATCTCTCTTTTTTCGAAACAAGTGTCCAATTTCCCTTGAAAACCATGGCTCTTTCCAATATTGAATGACAGTGCTGGCTCGAAGGGCCAAATGGCCTACTCCTGCACCTATTTTCTATTTTCAGAGATACAGCGCATAAACAGGCCCTTCGGCCCACAGAGTCAGCGCCGACCAGCGATCACCCCGCACATTAACGCTATCTTACACATACTAAGGACAATTTACACATACACCAAGCCAATTAACCTACATAGCTGTCCGTCTTTGGAGTGTGGGAGGAAACCGAAGATGTTGGAGAAAACCGGTTACAGGGAGAATGTACAAACTATGTACAGATAAGCACCCGTAGTCGGGACTGAACCTGAATCTCCGGCACTGCAAGCGCTTTAAGGCAGCAGCTTTGCCGCTGCGCCACGGTGCCACCATGTTTCTAATTTTCCGAAACATACCAGGGACAATTTACTTTTATACCAAGCTAATTAACCTACAAACCTGTTAAAGAAGGAACTGCAGATGCTGTAAAATCAACTGTACACAAAATGCTGGAGAAACTCAGCGGGTGCAGCAGCATCTATGGAGTGACGGAGATAGGTAACGTTTCGGGCCGAAACCCTTCTTCATGAAGGAACTGCAGATGCTGGAAAATCGAGGGTGCACAAAATGCTGGAGAAACTCAGCGGGTGCAACCTACAAACCTGTAAGTCTTTGGAGTGTGGGAATAAACCGGAAATCTCCGAGAAACCCCACTCAGGTTATGGGACAATGTACAAACTCAGTACAGACAAGCACCTGTAGTCAGGATCGAACCCGGGTCTATCGCTGTGCCAGTGCGCCGCTCCTATTCATAGACAACTTTCACAAAACTTCGCTCACCTGGCCTTGTTTTTTCCCTCCATCAGCCAATGCTGGCTCTCCCCTTTCAGCTGTAAACTTGGCTTACAATACCGAAATCCTAAGAGAGGTGAAAGACAACAGGAAAATGATCATCAAAGCAGCAGATAAGGGGAAGAAGAGTTGTCATGGACCATCAACAATACTTATTCGAGGCACACAGACTATGAGGTACACCCCTTGGAATCTTTATTCCTCTTTGGAATTAACTGATCCTGCACCTTATGTATTATTCCCAGAAATACCTGTCATTGTTGTTCTACTATCATCCCTGCTGGGGTATCTTTCCAGTCAACATTGGCCAGCTCCTCCCTCATAGCATAGTCCCCTTTGTTCAATTGTAATACTGAAACCTCCGATTTTCCCTTCTCCCTCTGAAATTGTAGATTAAAATTTATTATATTATGGTCACTACCTCCTAATGGTGCCTTTACCTCGAATTTCCTTATCAAATCCAGTTCATTATACAGTGCGAAACAGGCCAGCGCCAACCTGCGATCCCCGCATACTAACTTGTATAATGTGACTTGTATAGGGTAGAAATTATTGAGAATAATGACTCGATGGTGACTTAATGACTTAATGAATAATGACTTAAGGGGTTGGACAGGCTAGATGCAGGAAGATTGTTCCCGATGTTGGGGAAGTCCAGGACAAGGGGTCACAGCTTAAGGATAAGGGGGAAATCCTTTAAGACCGAGATGAGAAAGACTTTCTTCACACAGAGAGTGGTGAGTCTCTGGAACTCTCTGCCACAGAGGGTAGTTGAGGCCAGTTCATTGGCTATATTTAAGAGTGAGTTGGATGTGGCCCTTGTGGCTAAGGGGATCAGAGGGTATGGAGAGAAGGCAGGTACGGGATACTGAGTTGGATGATCAGCCATGATCATATTGAATGGCGGTGCAGGCTCGAAGGGCTGAATGGCCTACTCCTGCACCTAATTTCTATGTTTCTATGTTTCTATGGTGATTATGTCACATGAGGTGTATCATGCCATGAACAAGCTGTCCAACAACAAAGCAAGTGGCTTGGATCATATCTCTGCTGAACATCTTAAGTATGCGAGTATGAGGATAGCTCCTCTCCTAGCTATTTGTTTTTAATGTTGTCTGTCCTGTTAGTGCCGGTTATTAAGGACAAAGCGGGTAAAGTAGGCAGTTTAAATAATTACAGGCCCATAGCTTTAGCCAGCATATTGTCAAACGTCTTAGAAAGAGTTCTGCTGGATAGAATACATGAGTTTGTTAACTCCACAGATAACCAGTTTGGCTTTAAAGCTAAACATGACACTGACTTATGCATATATGCCCTAAAGGAGATTGTAAACAAATATAGAGGCAACAACTCTTCAATCCTTATGTGCTTTATTGATGCTTCCAAAGCCTTTGACCGTGTTAATCACAGGAAGCTGTTAGGTAAAATGCGTCAAAGAGGGGTGCCTAAATACATTGTGAGAATACTGGCCTACTGGTATGCCCACCAGACTATGCAAATAAAATGGGGCAATAGGGTCTCAGCCCCATTTGGGGTTAGCAATGGTGTTAGACAAGGGTGAATTTTGTCCCCAGTCCTTTTTAATCTATATATTGATGATCTGTCTAAACAATTGAAAGCCTGTAACACTGGGTGCATGATTGGTAATATTCTAGTGAACCATATTATGTATGCAGATGATCTTGTGGTCTTTAGTCCATCTAGCGCTGGTCTCCAGCAGCTCCTTACTGCATGTTCCGTGTATGGTTTGGAACATGACATTAAATATAATGCTAGTAAGAGTGCTGTTATGGTCTGTAGAACCAAAGATGATAAAAGCCTAAATTACCTGATTTTAAATTTGTCTGACAACAATCTTAGTGTCTGTAATAAGAAAAATATCTAGGGCATATTATTACAGAACAAATGACAGATGATGAGGATATTTATAGGCAACGACGCATGCTGTATATACAGGCGAATATCCTCTTACGTAAATTTGGTGCGTGTGCAGATGTGGTGAAGATGTCGCTATTTGGAGCATACTGCACACCCCTCTACACTGCGCACCTGTGGTTGAACTATTTAAAGACAAGTATGCAGAGACTAAAGGTTGCATATAACGATGCCATGAGAACACTGCTAAGGCAACCAAGACGGTGTAGTGCCAGTAATATGTTTGTTGCTGCAGGAGTCAGTACTCTAGAAGCTATCCAAAGACACCACATGTATAAATTCATTTGCAGGATAACTGACTCTAAAAATGTGCTTATTGTGGCCTTGACAAACATAAGGGTTAGCACTACACGCTACGAATCCCAGTTGTGGAGACACTGGTATCGTTGTCTCGTTGTACGACATTGATCATTTTTTTATTCTGGATTTTTAACTTAAGTATTGTGGGTTATAAAAAAAATATATGAATTATGATGATTTTATGTGATTTACCATGATTTTATATATATTTATGATATTTGAGATGCAATGCATTTTTTATGTAATGTTGCCCCTTGTCTGGACCTTGAGTCCGTAATAAAGTTATTATTATTAACACTATCCTACACTCACAAGGGGCACTTAACGTTCATACCAAGCCGATTAACCTGCAAACCTGTACGCCTTTAGAGTGTGGGAGGAAACCGGAACCTCCCGGAGTAAATCCAAGCAGGTCACAGAAAGAACATACAAATTCCACATCGTCAGAAACCATTAGAATACCCGAGAATAACGAACATATAACTGTACCGTAATTGGTAAACGTGACAAAAAAAGACCTTTGAAATCTTTGAACCATGGGCGTGAAAATTCTACATTCCCCCCAAAATACACAAACACCTGGACAGGTGGACAGAACCCGGGGAAAAATGTCCAGAAAGGCCCATCGTGTGTGACTGCGGTAGCAGAATACACCAACTCCTTTCTCAATCCACTGGCACAGCAGCACCTCTGCTTCAGACCACGTCACACTCCCTGACTGTGCCACCTGATGCTGTACACTTACATGGACATAGAAGGCCCGTTCACAAACATGTGAGGGATAAAACCCTCACATGTGAGGGTTTTATCCCTCACATGTAAGGGATAAAACATGTGATTAAACCCCACTAATGTAAGGGGCTTTAAAGAGGATTCAAACCGATAGGGGCCAGGGGGAGTGTTCTGACACAGCTGTGTATAAAAGTTACCAGACCAATCCTTGAGTAAGAAGTGATAGCATTGTATAGCAGTAAAAGGGAGTGATGTAGATGGGACCCTTGTCACTTTAGCTTAGCTTTAGTACTGATATAGGAGGACTGAGAGAGTTCACTTGGAGGTGAGTAAAACTAGGGTAGGTCATGAACAACTGAGCATGCTTAATAAAATAAATGAATATTACAACACACCCCTGGTCAAGAAACTGCTCATTACCATGCATATGTCTGGACATGCGATGTATAGAAACATAGAAACATAGAAATTAGGTGCAGGAGTAGGCCATTCAGCCCTTCGAGCCTGCACCGCCATTCAATATGATCATGGCTGATCATCCAACTCAGTATCCCGTACCTGCCTTCTCTCCATACCCTCTGATCCCCTTAGCCACAAGGGCCACATCCAACTCACTCTTAAATATAGCCAATGAACTGGCCTCAACTACCCTCTGTGGCAGAGAGTTCCAGAGACTCACCACTCTCTGTGTGAAGAAAGTCTTTCTCATCTCGGTCTTAAAGGATTTCCCCCTTATCCTTAAGCTGTGACCCCTTGTCCTGGACTTCCCCAACATCGGGAACAATCTTCCTGCATCTAGCCTGTCCAACCCCTTAAGAATTTTGTAAGTTTCTATAAGATCCCCTCTTAATCTCCTAAATTCCAGAGAGTATAAACCGAGTCTATTCCAGTCTTTCTTCATAAGACAGTCCTGACATCCCAGGAATCAGTCTGGTGAACCTTCTCTGCACTCCCTCTATGGCAATAAATGTCCTTCCTCAGATTTGGAGACCAAACTGCACGCAATACTCCAGGTGTGGTCTCACCAAGACCCTGTACAACTGAAGTAGAACCTCCCTGCTCCTGTACTCAAATCCTTTTTGCTATGAAAGCTAACATACCATTCGCTTTTTTCACTGCCTGCTGCACCTGCATGCCTACTTTCAATGACTGGTGTACCATGACACCCAGGTCTCGCTGCATCTCCCCTTTTCCCAATCGCCCACCATTTAAATAATAGTCCGCTTTCCTGTTTTTGCCACCAAAGTGGATAACCTCACATTTATCCACATTATACTGCATCTGCCAAACATTTGCCCACTCACCCAGCCTATCCAAGTCACCCTGCAGTCTCCTAGCATCCTCCTCACAGCGAACACTGCCCCCCAGCTTAGTGTCATCCGCAAACTTGGAGATATTGCCTTCAATTCCCTCATCCAGATCATTAATATATATTGTAAATAGCTGGGGTCCCAGCACTGAGCCCTGCGGTACCCCACTAGTTACTGCCTGCCATTGTGAAAAGGACCCGTTTACTCCTACTCTTTGCTTCCTGTTTGCCAGCCAGTTCTCTATCCACATCAATACTGAGCCAGTTCTCTATCCACATCAATACTGATGTGGGAGGTACTGGGGGGATGTACCTACAGATTGTGCACCTCAGACGCTGATTGGAGAAGGGTCTGGAGGGGAGGTTGAATGTAGAATCGTGTGTATAAAGGGGGTTTACCCTTCTGACTTCGGTGTGTCTCAACTTGGAGAGGCACCCGACTCTGCAGACTCGCAAATAAAGAATCTCATGCTTCCACGATTTAGTCTCTGAGTAGTGATTGTGAGCACAGTGCATATCTCACAAACTGGGTGCTCGTCCGGGATCGCCAATCCGGCCGCTCGGTGGAAGCATAGAAGGAAGGGAAGGTGCACCCTGCTGATTTCAGCAGTCTCTGATCTCCTTGCTTGCCATCAGCGGTTTGAGCGAGTGATATTCGGGCAAGAGACTCAGGATGCAAGAGGGAGTGTCAGATCAATAAACAAGGGACGGTCGAGCGATTCTTGTGCACAAGACCCGTGTAAGAAAACTGACTATTAAGTATTGCCTGGGCGACCGGGTGTCTGTCGGACGGGAATAGTCCGATAAGATAAAGATAACTGGAACGGGAAAAGTAAGAGTCCGGGGGGAAACAGGACAAGGCTCACACTGGTGAAGAGCCGCACATTCTGCCTGATAATCCATTGGGGCGAATGTGGCAATCTTGGGGAGAAGGAAGCCCCAGGGGTAAAGATAAGGAGACTATGATTAAGTTCTGTTATTTTGATTAACCAAAGGAACCAATAAGGGGGAGTTCAGTCTGGTGGCACTGGGCTGTTCAGAATATTCAGAGTATCACTCAGACATTCCCAAAATCTAAGGAAAATCACAGTGCCAAATGTTTTAGGACCGAGATGAGAAAATCGTTTTTCACACAGAGAGTGGTGAATCTGTGGAATTCTCTGCCACAGAAGGTAGTTGAGGCCAGTTCGTTGGCCATATTTAAGAGGGAGTTGGATGTGGCCCTTGTGGCTGAAGGGATCAGGGGGTATGGAGAGAAGGCAGGTACAGGATACTGAGTTGGATGATCAGCCATGATCATATTGAATGGCAGTGCAGGCTCGAAGTGCCGAATGGCCAGCTCCTGCACCTAATTTCTATGTTTTGAGTACGAAAAGATAAAAAGAAAGGAGCAGCACATGAAAGAAATATTGAGTTGTTTCACACAATCTCATTGAAGTAAGAATGGAGGCAGGCACGTGCCGCCAGGGTACGCGAAGGT
Organism: Okamejei kenojei; assembly: GCA_035221665.1. Lineage (NCBI taxonomy): Eukaryota > Metazoa > Chordata > Chondrichthyes > Rajiformes > Rajidae > Okamejei > Okamejei kenojei. The sequence continues at coordinate 21,315 of JAVHYY010000384.1, read as the reverse complement.
CTGTGCAGCCCACGGTCCGTCAGCGCTGCTTGAGCCGTCAGTTTCAAGGGGAGCTGAAGGCAGCAGAAATTCTGCCTTTGCAGCACTGCGCATGCGCAGCAGCCTGATGCGTATGCGCAGCGCGAGTTTCTTGGTGGGATTTTCAAATAAGGATTGCCATTATTTTAATAGTATCTCAGGAAACATAGAGTGAAGAATGGACTTAATGTACCAATTACGTGGCAAGTGTATTTCTTGGTGCTTTATGTTTTTAAATGCTGTATTTCCCGGGGTGGGGGGAGAGCTCCGTTCACAGTGTTTGGGGATTCTGGCATTGTGAAGGAGGGGATTGGGATCAGTAACCCACTTGCCACGTTCCGGTCTGAGTGCAGGTAGATGGGACTAGGTGAGAGTAAGTGTTCAGCACGGAGTAAAAGGGCCGAGATAGCCTGTTTCCGTGCTGTAATTGCTAGTGTACACAAAAGGCTGGAGAAACTCAGCGGGTGCAGCAGCACCTAAGGAGGGAAGGAGATAGGCGACGTTTCGGGTCGAGACCCTTCTTCAGACTGCTATATGGTTTTATTGTGGCCGGGGAGTGAATTAGCTTGGGTGGCTGCCGCAGCGCTCCGGGCACGGACAGCAGAACTGGCCGCCACTTCCGAGGAAGGAAGCAGCTCGGGTGACTGGCTTTGAGCGGCCGCCGGGACCCTGCCACTTCAGCCACTTCAGCCCCTTCTGCTAGTCCCCGTCACCTCTGGCAGTGTCTCCGTCTGAACATCTCTCACCTGCCGCTCGCCGGCCGGCTTCCCGCAAATCTTTAAATTCCGACAGCGCGCTCACGGGACAAGTTGAGGTTACTCGGTTGTAAGGGAATGTAAGGATTTGCGGGACACAGTTGACATGAGCGAAGCCGGCGAGCGGCAGGTGAGAGATGTTCAGACGAAGAGCAATGCTAGAGGTGAGCGGGCCGGCAGAAGGAATTGGAAAGCCGGTTCTGTTGTCGGGTCCCGGCGGCCGCTCACACCCGAGCTGCTTCTATCCCCGGAAGTGGCGGCCAGTTCTGCTGTCCGTGCCCGGAGCGCTGCGGCAGCGGTGAGTGAGTCTGACATGATCTCTGACCCTCCTCCTTTTCAACACTCCTTCACTACCCGCATCTTTAACCCCTGGCACAGACTCTCCACACGCTGTGAAAGGTACTCTCCCTCCAAATGGACCCTTGAATTAGAATTGTCATTCAATAAGATGACAACTGATTCAACGTCCCGGTGTGCTCCCGTTTTCCCCACCTTCTCTCCTCCTGCCTTCATACTCCATTCCCCACCCATTCAGTGATTAAAAAATGAAGGAGATTAAGAAGCCTTGGTAAAATTGAATTGTTACTTATTTTTTTATTTTTTACAAAGAGAACCATCTGCGCATGCGCGGTTTAAGATTTTATTTTTGAAAGCCGGTTGACTGCCTACCCTGATTAATTACTCACGGCACGTGCCTGAATGGAACTAATGTGATTTGTGTGTAAAAACCGGTTTAGTATGAATGAGGAAGTTTATATATGTGATAGGTTTGTTTGCTGTAGGCCACATGCTGTAAGGGTAGGTGTGTGTGTTCCTTTAAGAAATTGTAAGCAATGGGGAGGTTACGAACAGCTGTAAGGTAACGGACAACGCTTTGTATCATCGCAACTTAAAAGGGGAAAGTTTGAAAATGTAGGTTGCTTGCCTTCTATAGATTTCTTTTCAGTAAAGTTAATTTGGAAAATTGTTAGTCGTATGTATTTAAACTAGGAATGGGAATTTGGGAATTGTAGGGAAAATGGTTTGAACAAAATTAGAAATAAGTTAATTGCTGAACAACAAGCAGCTTTTATGGTTTGTTTAGATAAGCATTCTGGTTGGAGAAGGGTAATAAATTAATGGGGCCCGGGGTGGGGGGGGGGGGGGGGGAAAGGGGTTGGCAGACAATTATGTCAATAATGGGAAGTCTATTTACTTCAGAAGAAAGACAGATGGTCAGACAAGCAGGAATAAAGATCTGTGAAAAGGGGTTGCAGGCTCAGGCGGGAGCAGCAGACGCGGGAGCAATGAAATATCCCATTACTGCAGCAGATTGGAGTAACCAAACAGAAGAAGGAAGGAAAAGCATGAGAGATCTCAGGGAGATAATAATCAAGGGAATTAGAGAAGCCGTTCCCAAGGGACAGAATTTCGAACGAGCTTTTGAAAATCAGCAGAACAAAGACGAACCTCCGACAGTGTTCTTACAAAGGCTGAGGAAGAACATCCAGCAGTATTCGGGAATAGACCCTGATTCAGACGCAGGTCAGCAGTTGCTAAAGGTTAATTTTGTAACCAAATCATGGCCAGATCATGGGGTATCTTTCCAGTCAACATTGGCCAGCTCCGCCCTCATAGCATAGTCCCCTTTGTTCAATTGTAATACTGAAACCTCCTATTTTCCCTTCTCCCTCTGAAATTGTAGATTAAAACTTATTATATTATGGTCACTACCTCCTAATGGTGCCCTTACCTCGAATTTCCTTATCAAATCCAGTTCATTATACAGTGCGAAACAGGCCAGCTTCCGGTGGCGCTATGGAGTGAATGGAACTCGCGCCATTCAGCTCCGTCAAAACTGCATAAAAAACGCTGGTAAAAGGGGTAAATTGAAACCACTTACCAGAGGAGAACGGTTGTGAACGGCTCCGGTAGCGTTAAAAAGGTGCGTGACGTCATTAGGCGGGCGACTTTAATAAGAAAAATGTCGCTGCATCGCCCCCCCCCCCCCACCAAGGGAAAAAGCCTGTGAAAAGGGAAGTAGGCCTCACTGGAGCCTCGGGCTCGAGTTTGAGTGCCTCCCAGGAAGATATTTTAAAGATGGACGACCTCAAAAAAAATCATTATGGATGAGTTGAAACAAATGCTTAAGGATATGAAAAAAGAATATAAAGAAGAAATAAAGACTTTAAGAGCCGACATTGGTGTATCATGAGAATTTTAAAGAAGAGTCCAAAAAGGAAGTTATAGCAGCTGTAAAGGCTATGATGGACGAATGGAAAGATAAAGCGGATACTGATTTGCAACAACAGATGGATGTTGTAAACCGTAAAACTGGTGAGATGGAGGTGCTGCTGGATACCAAGTTGGAACCTATTATAATTTCACTTAACCAACAAAATGACGTAATCAAAGAACTGACTGAATCAGCTGAAAAGCGCCTTGCCGAGAACAAGAATTATTACATAAAATAACTGAGAAATGCATTGACTTGGAAGGACGTCAAAGGCGTAAGAATCTGCGTATTGTTGGGTTGAGTGAAGGCCGAGAGGGAAATCAAGACCCTCGAAAATTTGCTGCAAAACTTTTAAAAGATATTTTGAACTTGGACCAAGAACCTCTACTGGGCCGAGCACACAGGGCATTGAGACGTACCCCTAGGAAGGATGCTCCCCAAAGACAGGTGGTTGTGAAGGTGGCTTACGATCATGTTTTTGAAGATATGATGAAGATAATAATACGAAAGAAAATCTCAAATATGAGGAGACAACATCAGTATTTTTAGAGATTACCCTGCGGAAGTGGCCAAGAGAAGATCTTTATTTACAGAAACAAGAGGTATCCTGAGGAACATAAAGAATCTGAGATATGGCCTGATGTACCCGGCAACATTAAGGGTAACTTATGATAATAAGGAGCACCGCTTCACCAAACATACAGAAGCTCTTGAATTCGCTCGAGATATTCAGAAGAAACTGGAAGAGGAAGGAGTAGAGGAAGAAGAAGATGAAGATGAAGGACACTGAATATTACTGATCACTTACTTGATGAGACTGATTAATGCTCACTTATCTGATGATACTGCCCACCCACAGAAAACGAGGAGGATTTACATTGGAGGAGGACTCGCAGGGAAGGAGACGGAACAATGGACATGGACTCTATCTTGGGGTCAAGGAGGGATGGATGGATTATTAATAAATATATATTTGTATTAACTATGCCTCAAAAATGTATGTTAGCTCTCCTAATATAGTGCTACGATACTAATTGTAATTGGTATTAGTAGTATTATTAATCACTAAGTATATAAATTTAATACCCCACCCCGACATATATAGCCTTTAAGGCAAAAACGGAGCTGGAATTATTAACATCTTTTTTTTTCACGGAAGTCCGTAGATTAGTAGCCACGCTAGTGTGGCATACACTAACACTAACTGCACTAACTATAGTTGTAGTCACTTTTTTTTCCCTTTACACTTTATTAACATCACCTTTACTTACTTTACTTACATTTATTATTATTATTTTTATATTATGTATTTTATTTCATATTATATCCTCAAAGAATAAACCTAGCAATTATAGACCTGTTAGTTTGACGTCAGTGGTGGGTAAATTAATGGAAAGGATACTTAGAGTTAATATATATAAGCATTAGGATAAACAGGGTCTGATCAGGAACAGCCAACGTGGATTTGTGCCTGGAAGGTCATGTTTGACAAACCTTCTTGAATTTTTTGAAGCGGTTACTAGGGAAATTGATGAGGGTAAAGCAGTGGATGTTGTCTATATGGATTTCAGTAAGGCCTTTGACAAGGTTCCCCATGGAAGGTTGGTTAAGAAGGTTCAATCTTTGGGTGTTAATGGTGGAGTAGCAAGATGGATTCAACAGTGGCTGAACGGGAGATGTCAGAGAGTAATGGTGGATGGCTGTTTGTCAGGTTGGAAGCCGTGACCAGTGGGGTGCCTCAGGGATCTGTGTTTGGTCCACTGTTGTTTGTCATGTACATCAATGATCTGGATGATGGGATGGAAAATTGGATAAGTAAGTATGCAGATGATACTAAGATAGGTGGTGTTGTGGAAAATGAAGTAGATTTTCAAAGTCTACAGAGAGATTTGGGCCATTTGGAAAAGTGGGCTGAAAGATGGCAGATGGAGTTTAATGCTGATAAGTGTGAAGTGCTACATCTTGGCAGGACAAATAAAAATAGGACGTACATGGTAAATGGTAGGGAACTGAGGAATGTTGTGGAACAGAGAGATCTAGGAATAAATGTGCATAGTTCCCTGAAGGTGGAATCGCATGTAGATGGGGTGGTAAAGAAAGCCTTTGCTGTGCTGGCCTTTATAAATCAGAGCATTGAATATAGGAGCAGGAAAGTAATGTTAAAATTGTACAAGGCATTGGTGAGACCAATTCTGGAGTATGGTGTACAATTTTGGTCACCTAATTATAGGAAGGATGTCAACAAAATAGAGAGAGTACAGAGAGATTTACTAGAATGTTGCCTGGGATCCAGCAACTATGTTACAGAGAAAGGTTGAACAAGTTAGGTCTTTATTCTTTGGAGCGTAGAAGGTTAAGGGGGGACTTGATTGAGGTCTTTAAAATGATGAAAGGATAGACAGAGTTGACGTGGATAAGCTTTTCCCATTAAGGGTAGGAAGATTCAAACAAGAGGGCAATGAACATGCAATTAAGGGACGGAAGATTAGGGGTAACGTGAGGGGGAACTTCTTTGCTCAGAGGGTGGTGGCTGTGTGGAATGAGCTTCCAGCAGAAGTGGTGGAGGCAGGATCGATTTTAACATTTAAGAGTAAAGTGGATAGGTATATGGACGTGAAGGGAATGGAGGGGTATGGTCTGAGTGCAGGTAGATGGGACTAGGGGAAAACAAATGGTCGGCACGGACTGGAAGGGCCGAGAGGGCCTGTTTCCGTGCTGTAATTGTTATATGGTTATATGGTTTATATGGTATAACTGTCTATTTAAATATAACTACCCTCAAGTATTAAATAAATTAAAAATATATATTTTATATTGAAAAACACTACCTATATCAATGATCGGTGGAATAAATGCTATAAAAATGATTTTTTTACCACAATTGTTATATTTATTTCAAGCAATCCCTTTATATCTCCCTAAAATGTTTTTTAAAAATATAGATATTTTGGTTAATATTTTTATTTGGGACTATAAAAACCATCGAATAAGTAAAAAACATCTATGTAAATCTAAAATAAATGGTGGACTTGCACTACCAAATTTCCTATATTATTTCTGGGCAGTTCAGATTAAGAATATGAATTTTTGGTTGGTAAATTTAGATCATGAACCAAGCTGGCTAAAGATGGAAAATAAAGACTGTTTGCCTTTTGATGTAGGTTCGATTATTTTTGCACCAAGGGAAGTACAAAAAAAAATGTATGGTAATAACCCTATAATTCATAGCAATAGACGTATTTGGAAACACATAGTTAAGACCCTACATATGGATAATTTGTCACTTTTTTTGCCAATTATGAATAATCCTTTGTTTAAGCCCTCTGTATTCGACAAGGGATTTAAACACTGGAATGATTTAGGAATTAAAAGGATAGAACACTTTTACAAGAAAGGAACATTTCTTTCATTTCAAGAGTTACAGGATATCTATGGATTTCAGTCAAATAACATATTTAGGTATTTACAAATTAGAAATTATATTAAGTCAAATACGCAAGACTATAAAAATAGAAAACCAGGAATATTAGATGAATTGTTTAATAAACACCCAAATACAGAAACATTAATAGCGTATATATATAATACTATTTTGGATAAGGAAATCCCAACTTCGGAAATATATCGACAAACATGGGAAAATGAAATGGGTTTATCTATAACGAAGGAAACTTGGGAAGAAAGCCTACAATGTATACATCGTTGCTCATTTAATGCTAGACATATATTGATACAATTTAAGGTATTACACAGATTACATTATTCAAAAACGAAATTAAATAGAATTTATTCTAACATTTCTCCTATTTGTGATAAATGTCAGAACTGGAAGCTAATTTAACCGCATAGTTTTGTAACATGTATAAAACTTAATTATTATTGGACAGAAATCTTTAGAGTTACCTCTGAAGTTCTTAAAATTAAACTAGACCCAGATGCAAAATTAATAATATTAGGAGTTCCGGATTCAAATCTAATATTAACAGTAAACCAAAGAAATTTCTTGGATTACTGTTTGATAATAGGGAAAAAAATTAATATTGAAATTTTGGAAGGGAACATTATCCCCCACAATTAAAATGTGGACAGTGGAAATGTTGGAGACGTTACATTTGGAAGGATTCAGATTTGTCCTAATGGACAAATATGAAATCTTTGAACAGATATGGTCTCCATATACAGAATATTTGAAGGGGTAGCTGTTCTTGGCATCATAACTCAATGGGTTCCCGGCCGGATTAGATGAAAATAACTCTCTGTTTTTCTTTTTGATTTGTATACATGTCTCCATTGATATCGCTATTTGAAATTGTGTTATTCACTATTAAGATGTATACTATAATCTCTCTTTTTTTATATATAATACTTTATTTTAATTAAATACATATAACAAGAATATATACATATATATATATATTTTTTCTTCTCTCTTTTCTCTTTCTCTTTCTTTATAATCAAAATTATTATTTAATCATCATTCTTATTGATTAAAATCTATTCTTTTCTTTTTCTACTTTAAAAAAAAAGAAATTTATAAGAACTATTCGTAACATTCGTATACTTATTGAAATAAGTTGGTTGTGTATTTGAAAAGTCGTTATACCGTTGTTATGATGGATTCCTTTTAATAAAAATATTGTTACACAAATCATGGCCAGACATTAGAAAGAAACTGGAAAAATTGGAGGATTGGAATGACAAACCATTATATCAATTGTTAACAGAGGCTCAGAAAGCATATGTAAGACGGGATGAAGAAAAACAGAAGGGAAAGGCAAAAATGATATTGCAGGCAGTACAGCAAGGGGTAAAGAAGAAGGGAGATGAAGGTGATAGAAGGCCAGGTGCTCATGGAGGCCGGGGAAGGGGAAGAGGCAGAGACAGAGGACGAGGAAGAGGTGAATGGAGGGACCGAAGTTGGGGTCCCCGGGAAAACAAGGAACAAGGATCAGGAGGGTGGTACACGGGGCCATCCCGGTGTTACTACTGTAACGAGGAGGGTCATTTCAAGAGGGAATGTCCCAGGCTACGACGGGAGGTGCAGTCGTACACACTCATGGAGGAAGAATAGGGAAGTCGGGGGTCCCGCTCCCTGGGGTGTATGGGATACACACGGGAACCTCTGGTAAACTTGAAATTAGGACTCCAGGGAGAGGATATGGTATTTATGGTAGATTTGGGAGCAGAAAGATCAAGCGTAACTAAGGTACCAGAAGGAATGGGATTGGGTGAAAAACAAGTCAGAATCTCGGGGGTAGGGGGGAAAGTGATGACTGCCCCCGAGGTAGAAGGGGTGGTGGTAAATATGAGAATCGAGAAGTCAGTGGAAGATTTTAAAAGGAAGGTGAATAAATTTGCAAAGGAGGATAAACTATCTGAGAAGTAAGAAATTGAGTTTAGAATGAGAAAGAAGGCAGATCAGAAAGGATTAAAGTGGGAAGGAGAGGGATAAATTGATGAGTGCTTTAAAAAGATAAGAGCAGGCAGACACAGATTATCCTTTGGGGCACCCATAAACTGAGAGGGCTAAGAAATACCTTACCCAATATTCCTGATGGGGCAGGAAATGGATTATGGCTTTGGAGGACGATTATTGGCTATGGGAGATTTTAAGGCACTGTTGGTGAAAGTGATAGGAACCACTAAACTGACAGAACTCCTGAAGATGGCTGGTATAAAAATGCTGTGAACAGTGCAATAAACAATGGCATGCTGTTTGACACAGTCAGGCAGGGGGTATGGCAGGCCCTCAGACAAAAATCCAACAGCCTATCTGGAGAACAAGCTGAAAAGGTGGAGACTGGAAACTGAACAAAAATAGAAGGCAACCAGTTAATTAACACTATATTTTGAACCACTGTGGTGGATGTCATTCCTCCTAAAGTCAAGTCTAGATTGGAGGAGGTGGTGGGATTGTAATCTATTTCCCACCCCTGATTCAGTGATCATTTGGTCAATGAAGTTGAGAAATATCGCAAAGATAGGAAAAAGACTTGAAGACCAGCAGAAAGAGGTGCAGAGAAAAATGATGCAAATGTAACTTGAAGAGCTCAAAAAGGAAGAGCGTGAAAAAGGAAAGTCAATGTTGTCAGTAACAACAGACCTGGTTGAAAAGTCTGAATTAAGTGATGCACCGACACACAGTGAGTCCTATGACAGTGAGCCAAACAGGGGCCAGAGATTCCATGCCAATAATAAATGTATTTGGGAGAGTGTTTCCTCAAATGCCCTATCAGGAGTGAAATAAATCTGGATATAAGCCCAGACAGTACTGGGGTCCCCAAGGGAGGGAGGGATCTCTAGGAAGAGGTCAAGGAAGGCTAGTAAGGAGATAGGTAATGGATAAGGTGTGTTGGGGATGTGAACAGGTACGATAATCAGGAAATAATAATAATATTAAGATAATGGTGAACATAGCTATGGTAACAACATTAAAAAGAGGTATTAAATACACCTACGCTAGGATGCGGCAGGGCTTTAAATACTAGCCCCATGATTTTAATCAGATGTTGTAGGCAGATTTGGAAGGTGTTGATATAGTAATGTGGATGATTTGTTGGTTTTGTTCCACAAGTGAGAAGCAATGTGAGGAGAGAGACATTGTAATTATCTTGGTAAAGATGGATAGGAGGTCATAAGTATCAAGGAAGAAGTTGTTGTTTGTGTCAGCAGCAGGTTAGAATATTTTGGACGAGTAATATCTAAAGAAGTAAAAGCTATAGCGCAGGATCAAATGAAGCGATAATGAAGTTCCCAAACCTCAGACAGTAGAACAGATGATGATGATATTTGGAATGGCAGGATATAGTTTCAGACTAGATTGGGAAATATGTTGAAATTGTGATGATGCCCATTAAGAAAAATAATGAAGGAAGAAGGACACACAAGTCTGAGAAATGTTTTACAGTCAGAGCCTTTGAATGAAGGGGACAAAAAGGTATTTGCTTGTGGATGTTCTTGTTAAAGGGATCATAATAGCAAGTATGCATGGTTTGAAGTGATGCATCAGGATGAATTAGACTTTAAGGTAATCAAATTGGAAGCTTGCCTAGCAATCTTGCTATAGATCAATTGGCATAAATTAAGGCTTTAAGAGCAGCATATGTACATGGAGTCTGGCACCATGTTTGGAGCAGTAGGGAAACAGAAAGGCTTTGAGAAAAGCAACGGAGACCCCATGCAAAGTTAGCAGTGTCCCCCTAAGAAATGTTGTTTGGGTTACCTTATTTGGGAAAGATAGAAGGAATACCTACCATAGAGGGCAGTGATGTATTCTTAAGGAACTATTTATTGGCAGTATCTTGTTCCTTTACAGAATTAAAAGCTAAAGGACTATTGGCTCAAAGCCCACCACTCGACTTTCCAATGCATGCTGTAAAGGCCGGCGACTGGGTACTGTCAAGAATTGAAGGAGGAGAAACTCCAGCCCCGTGGACCGGCCCATACCTAGTATTACTTGACAACCGAGACAGCAGTACGAACAAAAAAAACGGGGTGGACCCACGCGACCCGAGTTAAAGGACCCGTTGATTCACCCGCTCCTGATAAGGAGGAACAGTGGATGGTGAAGCCAGTAAATAAGCCCCTAACATTAACTTTTAGAAATAAATAAATGTATAACTAACATATGAAAGGAGCAGTCGGGTATTGTTTGCTCTGCATGTAATTATGGTAACAAAGTAATGTCTTAATAACTGTGATAAATGTTATCATCCTATCAGATACGGTGGGCGGACAACCAGATCATTTACCTGTCATTCCCATGTGAACGATGCTTGCTATAACCTGAGGACTAGAACTATTTGTGAAGGACGGGGAAAGAAGTATTATAGGGTAGAGAATAGGGGATATGTAGGGAGGTTTAGGTACATTATCTGCCCAAAGGGGGAGAGATGGGGTTTGTTTTAACAAGGACAGGACAGTTAGGTTCCCTTTCCAGTGCCTTAGGATGGACATTAGATAAAATAAAGGAGGAAGTATAACAAGGTTAACGAAAGTATTAGTTCACCAAGCCTCCCCCTCCCCCACCTACTCAGCATCAATTGCACCAGACACTGTATGAAAAATAAAGAAGCAGATTGAGAATCCCTGAAGGAGGGGAAAAACCTGTTTGTGGACTTGGCCCTCCGGATAGCTGGAATCCTGAATGTGACTAACTGTTGGGTCTGTGGCGGACGCTGATGAGCTTATGTTGGCCGTGGAGAGGATCCATTGTTGAAGTATGGGACCTGATGGAGTGGAACCTGACAGTTGGACAAGACCGAGATCCCAGGCATGGGTCCTGGCAGACCTCCGGTTGGGACTGAGTGTATCGCTAGGCCCTGGGCAAAGGATGCCGTCCTAGTAGGCAGCAGCCCCTACCAGCGCATCATCACCCAGTGGCCAAATCAGTCTCGTGTGTGGTGGCCAAAGGAGCCTAACTGGTATCCAACTAAGAAAGACGGGAGAAACTGCACTAAACCTATCTGGAGAAGGACGATGGAATGGAATTGACTGGACTATGGAACTGCACGGGAACAAGCCTTATCAAGGAATCCGTGTTGCGTGGACATATGGCTCAACAAGGTTTACCTCTAGTGGCCCGGCCCTGAGAGGACTGTTATGGATATGCGGACACAAGGCATACTCGGTGTTACCGACAAATTGGAGCGGACTTACTTTAATTGACTGGATGGTACAACCGGGATTTTTCCCTGTTAAACACCGAAGAAGGGCGAGGTCGCTAGGAACACCTGTATTTGACGACCTATGTCGGAAGAAGAAGAAAATAGACATTGGGAGAATGGGAAGATGATGAATGGCCACCCGCAAGAATCATTTCATACTATGGACCAGCCACTTGGGCACAGGATGGATCCTGGGGCTACCGAACCCCAGTATACATGTTAAACCGGATCATAAGACCATCATGCAGTACTGGACGTAATTACCAACCAAACTGGCGGGGGCACTGGAGATGCTGGCAAAGCAGCAGACACAGATGAGAGCAGCAATATACCAGAACCGGTTGGCCCTAGATTACCTCCTGGCAGAGAAGAAGGAGGGAGTATGCGGGAAATTCAACCTCTCTAATTGCTGCCTATAACATCGATGGACAACGGACTGGCAGTGATGGACATATCAGAAGGAATCCGTAAGTTGGCACATGTTCCAATACAGAAGTGGAATTCGATTATGGGAACCCCGATGGTGGGATTCCATCCTCGGAGGAACATGGTGGAGAACAACGGGACTCGTGTTTTCTATGTGCGAGGCTGGACTTGATCTTTATCTCCTGTTTGCATCCCTTGTTTTAGGGAATTGTTACAAGGAGTAGGTCAGATGCAGGCTGTAGTCATGCCTATGGGGAGGGAAAGGGGACATACAGGAAAATAATGATAATGCGACCAGGAAGGTCCAGGATCTACAGGAAAAGGAGTTAGGACAAATGTTACTTCAATTTGAACTGAAGGAGCTTGACATTGAGTTTAATCAATAGATGCGTAGCAAAAGAAAAAGGGAGGATTGTGAGGGATAAAGTGATTAAACCCCACTATTGTAAGGGGCTTAAAGAGGATTCAAACCGATAGGCGCCAGGGAGAGGGTTCTGACACAGCTGTGTATAAAAGTTACCAGACCCATCCTTGAGTAAGAAGTGATAGCATTGTATAGCGGTAAAAGGGAGTGATGTAGATAGATCCCTATCAGTAGAAAGGAGTGATAGATGGGACTCTTGTCGCTATAGCTTAGCTTTAGTGCTGATATAGGAGGACTGAGAGAGTTCACTTGGAGGTGAGTAAAACTAGGGTAGGTCATGAACAACAGAGCATGCTTAATAAAATAAATGAATATTACAACACAGCCCTGGCCACCTGATGCTGTACACTTGATGTTGTACACTTACATGGACATACACGGCCCGTTCACAAACATGTGAGGGATAAAGTGATTAAACCCCACTATTGTATGGGGCTTTAAAGAGGATTCAAACCGATAGGGGCCAGGGGGAGAGTTCTGACACAGCTGTGTATAAAAGTTAACAGACCCATCCTTGAGTAAGAAGTGATAGCATTGTATAGCGGTAAAAGGGAGTGATGTAGATGGGACCCTTGTCACTATAGCTTAGCTTTAGTACTGATATAGGAGGACTGAGAGAGTTCACTTGGAGGTGAGTAAAACTAGGGTAGGTCATGAACAACTGAGCATGCTTAATAAAATAAATGAATATTACAACACACCCCTGGTCAAGTAACTGCTCATTACCATGCACATTGCTGGACATGCGATGTATGATGTGGGAGGTACTGGGGGGATGTACCTACAGATTGTGCACCTCAGACTCTGATTGGGGAAGGGTCTGGAGGGGAGGTTGAATGTAGAATCGTGTGTATAAAGGGGGTTTACCCTTCTGACTTCCGTGTGTCTCAACTTGGAGAGGCACCCGACTCTGCAGACTCGCAAATAAAGAATCTCTTGCTTCCACGATTTAGTCTCTGAGTCGTGATTGTGAGCACAGTGCATATCTCACAAACAGAACAGACAAGAACATACAACAGACAAAATGCTGACCCTGAAAGACTAGACTAAGCTTTGGTCTAGAAGTGGCCCGGGACATCAATGTCTTTTCACAGGGAACTGGACTGGGAATGTCACATTCAGAAACCGAGTCAGAGGGATTCATTCACTTGTTTCACACACACCACCAAGGTTAAAACCGTCGCAAACAAACAAAACATTGACTTTTTGGACTTTCCCTAAACTTGCCCTCTTTCCCTGACGAAGCTGCAGACAAATCAAAGCTAGAGGATTGTTGCCCAGTTGTGGACACCACTGGATTGAATTGGCATTAGAGAATGGTAGGCACAGTGGTGTAGCTGGTTGAGCTGCTCTGCACTTACATGGACATGCTGTGTGGAGAGGTGGGCATGTGTGAGTGGGTATATGTGTGGGGGTATATAGAAACATAGAAACATAGAAATTAGGTGCAGGAGTAGGCCATTCAGCCCTTCGAGCCTGCACCGCCATTCAATATGATCATGGCTGATCATCCAACTCAGTATCCCGTACCTGCCTTCTCTCCATACCCTCTGATCCCCTTAGCCACAAGGGCCACAACCAACTCACTCTTAAATATAGCTAATCAACTGGCCTCAACTACCCTCTGTGGCAGAGAGTTCCAGAGACTCACCACTCTCTGTGTGAAAAAAAGTCTTTCTCATCTCGGTCTTAAAGGATTTCCCCCTTATCCTTAAGCTGTGACCCCTTGTCCTGGACTTCCCCCAACATCGGGAACAATCTTCCTGCATCTAGCCAGTCCAACCCTTAAGAAATTTTGTAAGTTTCTATAAGATCCCCTCTCAATCTCCTAAATTCCAGAGAGTATAAACCGAGTCTATCCAGTCTTTTCTTCATAAGACAGTTCCTGACATCCCAGAATCAGTCTGGTGAACCTTCACTGCACTCCCTCTAAGGCAATAATGTCCTTCCCCCAGATTTGGAGACCAAAACTGTACGCAATACTCCAGGTGTGGTCTCACCAAGACCCTGTACAACTGAAGTAGAAACCTCCCTGCTCTGTACTCAAATCCTTTTGCTATGAAAGCTAACATACCATTCGCTTTTTTCACTGCCTGCTGCACCTGCATGCCTACTTTCAATGACTGGTGTACCATGACACCCAGGTCTCGCTGCATCCTCTCCCCTTTTCCTAATCGGACACCATTTAAATAATAGTCTGCTTTCCTGTTGTTGCCTCCAAAGTGGATAACCTCACATTTATCCACATTATACTGCATCTGCCAAACATTTTGCCCACTCACCCAGCCTATCCAAGTCACCTTGCAGTCTCCTAGCATCCTCCTCACAGCGACAATGCCCCCCCAGCTTAGTGTCATCCGCAAACTTGGTGTTATTGCTTCAATTCCCTCATCCAGATCATTAATATATATTGTAAATCAGCTGGGGTCCCAGCACTGAGCCTTGCGGTACCCACTAGTTTCTTACCGCATTGTGAAAAGGACCGTTTACTCCTACTCTTTGCTTCCTGTTTGCCAGCCAGTTCTCTATCACATCAATACTGAACCCCTATACCGAATGCTTTAAGTTTGTATACTAATCTCTTATGTGGGACTTGACGAAAGCCTTCTGGAAGTCCAGTTTACACATCCACTGGATCTCCCTTATCCACCGCTTACTAGTTACATCTGAAAAATTCCCTAGATTCTCAGACATGATTTACCTTTTGTAAATCCATGCTGACTCTTGTCCAATGATTTCACACTTTCCAAATGTGATGCTTATCCCATTCTTTAATAACTGACTCTTGCCAGTTTCCCCACTACGATGTTAGACTAACTGGTCTGTATTCACCGTTTTCTCTCTCCCTCCCTTTTAAAAAGAGGGGTTACATTTGCTACCCGCCAATCCTCCGGAACTACTCCAGAACTCTAAAGAGTTTTGAAAGATTATCATAATTGCATCCACATTTCTGACAACTTCTTAAGTATCTGGGATGCAGGCTATCTGGCCCTGGGGATTTATCGGACTTTAATCTATTCAATTTACAAACACACTTCCCGACTGACCTGGATTCACTCAATTCCTCCTTTGACCCACAGTCCCCTGCTATTTCCGGCAGATTCTTTTATGTCTTCCTTAGTGAAGCGGAACCAAAGTAGTTGATTCAATTGGTCCGCCATATCCTTGATACACCATATCAACTCACCTGTTTCTGCTTGCATGGGACCTTCATTTGTTTTAACTACCTCTTTTCTTCCACCTATCTTAAAAACTTTTGCAGTCGTTTTTATGTTCCCTGCCGTTTTCTTTCATAATCTATTTTTCCTTTCCCTAATTAATCCTTTGTCCTCTATGCTGGTTCTGAATTTCTCCCAGTCTCTGGTATGCTGCTTTTTCTGGCTACTTTGTACGAATCATCCTTAGCTTTGATTATATCCCTGATTGTCCCTTGTTATCCACGGATGCACTACCTTCCCCGATTTATTCTTTTGCAACTGGGAATGAACAATTTTGTAGGTTCATCCATGCAGTCTTTAAATGTCTTCCATTTTTTGTAAATCCACCGTCACACGTTTAGGAGAATTATTGCCAGTCAATCTTGGGCCAATTCCATGATTCATACCCCAAAGTTACCTTTCTTTAAGTTCAGAACCATGTTTCCTGAATTATCAATGTCACTCTCTATCCTAATGAAGATACTCAACCATATTATGTCACTCTTGCCCAAGGGGGCACGTACAACAGCGGCTAATTACCCTTCTCATTACTCAAAAACAGTCTAAAATAACCTGTGCTCTCTCGTTGGTTCCTTCTACATGTTGATTTAGATAACTATCCCGCATACATTCCAAAAATCTCTTCCTCAGCACCCCTGCCAATTGATGGAACCCAATCATAGAAGATTGGAAGTCACCCATTATAAAAGTTTTGCCTTTGTGGGGGATGTGTAGGGGGGGACAGGGTGAGGGGGTGTATATGTGAGCGGTATATATATATATATATGTGAGTGGTCCCCCCCCCCCCCCCCCCCCCTAGGGTAATTCTGCCTCCCCCGGGCTACAGGGGCTGTTCGGCTGGGAAAACGGAAACGTCCATCGCGACCTGCCCTGCTCCCGCGCCGCCCCAAACATGGCGAGAAGTGAGTCGTGTCCGTTGGGAACGGCGCCCTGGTTTAAAGGTGAAGCTCGGACTGGCCCGGTCACGTGCCGGGGGGGGGGGGCAGCTAGGCGGCGGTTTCGCGGTTGGTGGGAGGGGCGGCTCTCTCCGCGCCAGAGATACTGGTGGATCTTTACTCCGCGCGGGCTCGCGCGCGAGTTCACTGTGGGCCAGGGAGGGGCTGCAGATGCATCTCACACACACACACTGTCTGCGAGGCTGCTGCCGCCTGAGCTGCCATGTTGCACCAGTACCTCTGGACAAGCGTTTGGGCAGCAAAACCCGTCCCTCACGCTTGGTTGAGACAAAGATACAGGAGGATCTCCTCTGGTGTTTGTGGGCAGGAGGCCGTGGCGGCCATGTGGCGGGCGGGCTGCTGAGGCACAGACGGGCCTCGCCTCGCCCCCCCACCACTGAAAGGTTGGGGACCGGCTCCCCCTGTCCGGGGCCACGCCCGCCCGCCCTCCCTCCCTCCCTCCCTCGGCGCAGACTGGAAACTGCCGGGGAATCGGTGGCGGCACCGACCGACTGACGAGCGGGGGCCCGAGGACTCCTCCACCCCGATGCTGGGCCCGAGCAGACTACGGGCAGCTTCGGCGAGGGGCATGTCGATTGCGGGCGCGTGTGAGTGAGTGAAGTGAGGGGCAGAACAGCAGAAGGACGTGTTGGGCCGGGCGGACGGGCAGCCGCCAGGGATGAGGCCTGCTCTACCGAGGTTGGGCGGACGCCTTGAGCAGCGGCCGGCAGGTGAGTCGGGGGATTTATTTGACGGACGCTGGTCGGTTGGGGCGGCGATGTGCTGCGGGACGGGGCACGGCGGGCTTGACGCTCTCGAGGGGGGAGCTCCGGGCGGCAGCTTGGTCTCTCAGCCCCGGAGGGGTTCGGCTCGGGGCTCCGGGCAGAGCTCTGTCATGCAGAGGAGGGAAAGGCGGAGAAAGGGGGGGGGCCGAGGCTGTGCTGCGCCTCTGGCAGTGGTGTGGTCAGTGCCAAAGATGAAAGGGTTGTGAAGTGAAAATGTGCTGGTTGATTGCGTTTAGCGGGGCAATGTGTTTCACGGCTGCGTTGGGGCAGGGGTAGGCGTGGTGGTTCGCGGCTGGCGTTGGCGATTCTTGGCTGGCGTTGGACAAGCGACTGGAGTTGGGACTTTGCAGCTCGCACGCATTGTGGATTTCGCGGCTGGTTGTTGCAGTTTAGCGCTGGCGTTGGGATTAGGGCTGGGTTGGAGTTTTAGCGGCTCTTGTCTGTTTGGGGTTTGCGATGGCGTTAGACATGTGCGGCTGATGTTGGGGCTTAGCAGCTGCCGTTGGGGTATCGCGGCTGGCGCTGTTTAACGGCAGGAGTTGGGGCATCGTGGCTGGCGTTGGGGGTTAGCGGCTGGCATTGGAGGGTTTCAGCGACTGGCGTTGGGGGTTCAAACGGGGTGGGTTGTTGGGGCAATGCGGCTGGGTAGGGGCATTGCGCTTTGTTGGGGTTTTTTGCAGCTAGCGTTGAGGGGTTTCTGCGGCTGGGGTTCGGGTTTTCTGCGATGGCGTTTTGAGGGTTCGGCAGCTGCTGTTTTGGTTGTTTCTCAGCTGGCGTTGGGGTCAGGGCTGGGGTGGGGGTTTTCAAGTCTGGGGTTGGGGTTTAGCAGGCTGGGTTCGGGCTTCAGCAGTTGGCGCGTGTGGCTTTGCGGTGTTGGGTCATGGCTTTGCGGCTGACGTTTGGGGGTTTTTAGCAGCTGACATTGGTGTGTTTCGTGGCTGGCGGTTTAGGGCAGAGCGGCTGTGGCGTTTGGGGTCGGTGTTTCGCCGCTGGCGTTGGGGTTTTCGTGCTGGTTGTTGATTGTGGGTTTTTCGCGGGGCGGCTGGCTTTGTGGGGTTTCCAGTCAGTGGTTGGGGGTTAGTGGCTGGTGTTTGAGGCTTCTTAGCGTGTTGGTGTTGTTTCTGGCTTAGCGGGTGGCGTTGAGGCTTAGCGGCTGGCCTTTGGGATTTCAGCGGCTGGCGCGTTGGGATTCAGCCGGCTGGCGTTGGGGCTCCAGCGCTGGCTGGCGTTGCGGTTTTTAGCGGCATGGTTTTGTCAGGATGGTTGGTGGATTTAGCGGGGATGGTGGGTGGGGTTTAGCGGCTGGCGTTGGGGATTCGCGGCTGGCGTTTGGGTTTCTCGGGGCTGGCTGCGTTCTGCGTTATAAGACCTTTGCGGCAGCCCCCGTTCCGTTGGGGTTTTTTGTAGCCGCTTCTCTGTCATTGGGGGGTTCGGGGGGGTTGGGGGTTGGTGGCGGGGGGGGTTTTCTCTTCGCTGGCGTTAGGGCCTTAGCGGCTGGCGCATAGGCGTTTTTTAGGCGTTTGGTTTTTTTCGTTGTGGTTTCGCTGCAAGCTGGGCATTGGGGTGCACTTAGTTTGGTGTGGAGGGGGCATCCATCGGGGGGCGGGGCATTGTGGGGGAAGGGGGGCCCCACATACCATACATCATCATCATTTACTGTGTGGTTTTGGGTGGCATTAGTGGCTGGCGTTGGGGCATGGGGGCCCATCATAGTTGGGCTGGCGTTTTGGGGGCATCCATGTGGGCTGGCGTTGGGGCACCATAGTGGTTTCGCGGATCCTGGCATAGTTAGGTTTTCGCGGTGGGTGTTGGTGTGTGTGGGTGATTTTCTTGTTGGCATTGGGGCATAGTGGCTGTCATTGGGGCATAGTGGCTGGGGCGTTTTGGGCATAGTGGTTTTTCGCGGGGGACTGGTGTTGGCAATTCTTGTGTTGGCGTTGGGGCCCATAGGCATGGGGCCATGCTGGCATACATCATTGTGGCTGGACGTTTTGGGGCATGGTTTCGCGGTGGTTTTGTTGTTTGATTCTCGCTTGGCATTGGAAATAGCAAGCTGGCGTTTGTGCGTTGGACTTTAGCGGCGGCGTTGTGGACTTTAGCGGCTGGCCGGTTGTCGTTTGGGGACCTTTTGCGGCTGGGCGTTGTGCTTTCGCGGTGGTGTTGGAAAGTATAGCGGGCTCTGGCGTTGGGGATTTCGGGGCCTGGTGGAGTTTTTTAGGGTGGCGTTGGGGTTAGGTTTCTTTCGTTGACTGGCGTTTTTGACATTTGCAGCTGCAATGGTGTTAGCGGCTGGCGTTGGAGTAGTATCACGCTGGCCGCTGGGTCCGGTTACGGCAGGCGTTTTTTTTTAATCGTGGCTGGCGTTGGGGGCTTGATGGCTGGCGTTGGGGGCGTTGGGGTTTCGTGGCTTAGTTGGGGGTTCTTGGCTCTTTCGTTGGGGGTTTCGTGGCTGGCGTTGTGGTTTCGAGGTCTGGCATTGTGGCTTTGCGGTTGGCCGTTTGGGGCTTAGCGGCTGGGTTCGGGCAGCGAGGCAAGGGGCAGCGGCTCTGAATGTTGGGGAAACAGCAGGCGTTGGGGAATAACGGCCTCTGATGGTTGGATTCGGGGAGTGGGCTGTGTGGGGGTCGGTGTTTTGTGGGGTTTTAGCGGGCTTGGTGTTCGTTAGGGGGGGGGTTTTTCATCTAGCGGGGGGGCTCTTTTTTTTTCGCGCGCTTTTTTCTTTCTGCTGGCCTTGGCGTTCTTGTTTTGGCCGTTCGTTTTGTGTTTTTTTGTTGCGCTGCTTGGGCGTTCCCGTAGCCTCGCTTCCGGCCGTGTTGGGCTTAGTTTTTTATTAGGGTTTTTTTTTGTTGGGGGGGGGGGGGGGGCGTTGGGGGCAGGCGACTCTTGCGCTAGGGGGTCATGTAGGGGTGGGGGGGGGGAGTTCGCTGGCAGGCGGGGGGGTGGGGTGGGGGATCGGGGTTCGTACGGGAGGTAGGGGGGACCTGCGGGCGCAGTGGGTCGGGGGTTTTTTTTTTTTTAATTTTTTAGCGGATGGCTGGCTCTCTGTGGCGTCCTTGGCACACCGTTTCTGTTGTTTTTTGGTTATTTTAGCGGCTTTTTTTTTTTTTTGTTTGTTTTTTTTTTGTTTTGTTGTTTTTTTTTTTTTTTTTTTGCGGGTCAGCTGGGGGGGGTCGGGTTGGGGGGGTCGGGGGGGGGTTTTTTTTTTTTTTTTGGTTGGGGTTTTTATTTTTCTGTTTTTTTTTTTTTTTTTTAGGGCCTCTTTCTGGCTTGTGGTTTTTTTTGGTTTTTTTTCGGGGCTCTGACCGGGGTTTAGCGGGTGTTTTTTTTTTTTTTGTTTTTATTTTTTTGGCTGGGGGGGTGGCGCATGGTGGCCCCCCCGCCTCCCCGGCTATATGGGGGCAACGCTGGCGCCCCCTCTGGGCGCCCCCGGGTCGCCGGGTTTTGCGGCCTGTGGGCGTGTGGTTCTTGTTGGCTGGCATTGGGCGTTTCAGCGGCTGGCGTTGGTGTTCAGTTGCTGGCGTTGGGGGTTTTTACCGTGCTGTCGTTGGGGTCGCCGAGTTTTAGCGCGGCTCGGCCGTTGCCGGGCATACCGCGCGGCTGGGGATTGGGGCTTCTTATCGGCTGCCATTGGGGTGTTGCGTGGCTGTGGCATGGTTTAGCGGCCTGCCCTTTGGGGCATAGCGGCTGACGTTGGGGTTCAGGGCTTGGATTGGGGTGGTTTCTTTTCAGCGGCTGGTGTTGGGCATCGGCATCTGGATTGGGGTTAGAGGCTGTCGTTGGGGTTTCGTGGTGGTGTTGGTAGGGTTAAGATGGCTGGGTTGGGGTTATAGCGGTGGTGTGGGGATCAGCGGGGGCATTGGGTTCAGCGGCTGG